>SNVD02012726.1:0-72057 GCA_013180625.2 Boswellia sacra
CTTCACCACCATGATCACTCCTAATGGACACAATGGAATAACCTTTTTGATTTTGGACTCTTTTTGCAAATTTTGAAAAAGCTTGTGTGGCCTCATTTTTAGTTTTCAAGAATGACACCCAAGTGAATCTTGAATAATCATCTACAATAACAAAAACATAATACTTTCCACCAAGGCTTCGAGTTCTTGATGGTCCAAATAAATCCAAATGAAGTAATTGTAGAGGTTTATTTGTTGAAATATATTTCTTTTGTTTTAAAGAAGTTCTCACTTTTTTCCAAATTGACAAGCATCACAAATTTTATTCCTTTTCAATTTTTTTTTGGAGACCATCAACTAGTCATTTTTAGAAATTTTTGAAATTGTGTCCATGCTAGCATGACCTAACCTTCTATGCCATAACCAAGCATCATCATTAACCATGAAACAATTTTCTACATGATCATTAACATCAATATCAATTGTATAAATATTACCACATCTATTACCAACAAATAATGTCTTATTGTTACTAAAATCCTTAATCACACATCTATTAGGCTCAAAAGTAACAAAATATCCCTTATCACACAATTGACTAATGCTAATCAAATCATGTTTCAAAATATTAACAAGCAAAACATTTTCAATAATAGGTGAAGAAGTGTTACCAATATCACCATGTCCGATTACCCTTCCTTTGGCATTATCACCGAAGGTCACATATCCTCCTTTCTTCCTGATTAATCTTGAAAATTTGGAGGCATCTCCGGTCATATGCCTTGAGCATCCACTATCTAAGTACCACTTGTGTTTGCCACTCCTTTGTCTCTACAATCAACATTCAAGGAGTAACTTTTTGGTACCCAAAAGTTCTTGGGTCCTTGGAGGTTAGTTATGATACTTTTTGGAACCCATATTTGTTTCAAATTAGGATTTCTTTTAATGGAGCAAGAATGCATATTGTGTCTTTTTCTTCCACAATAAGTACATGAATGATTAGGATTATTCCTAAAAGATGCATGAGCAAAATAATTTTTAAAATACTTTTGATTTTTATGAGTTTTATATCCTAAGCCTCTTTTATCAAAAACACACCTTTGGTTTTGTAACATAGAATTCAAATTTTTTGTGCTTTTTGTAAAACTATCAACAATATTTCTTAAGTCATTATTTTCCTTTTTCAAAATAGCATTTTGTTTCTCCAATTTATCAAAATCCTTTTGTTTTAAAATGTCATTTTCAGTTTTTAATAAATGTATTTGACTATCCAAACTTTCAAAATCTTTTTGCTTTAAAATTCATTTTCATTTTCTAAAGCTTCATTTATTTCTACCAACTCTTCTAATTGAGATAACATGATTTTTGACTTCTTTTTGAAAGCATTGATTTTTGAGTTTTTCTTATCAATTTGCACATGTAAATTTTGGAATGCTTCAAGTAATTCATCATATGAAAGTTTAGGATCATAGTTTAGAATACTTACCTCATCGTCACTTAAAGCCATGAAGCACATGTTTGCCACTTCGCAATCTTCTTCTTCGGTAGAGCTAGCTTCACTATCATCCCAATTTGTGGCTTTCATTGCTTTGGATTTCTTGTTTTGACTTTTGAAGTAAGGACAATCCATCTTTACATGTCCCGGTTTCTTGCATTCATAGCAAATAACTTGATCATTTTTCTTATCTTGCTTTGAGCTTTGCCCTTTGTATTCCCTTCTAGAATTCTTCTTGAATCCTTGGTTTCTTCTAATCATCCTTTTTAGCTTTCTTGTAATAAATGCAAGATCTTCATCATCTCCTTCATCATCGGACTCATCATCTTCTTTTGTTGAAGATTTGAATGCAATGTTTTTCTTTTTCTTGAAATCTTCTTCATTCTCCTTCAAGGTGATTTCATGAGTCATGAGAGAACCCATAAGTTCTTCTAATGGTAGTTTGGTGAGGTCCTTTGCTTCTTGAATTGCCGTCACCTTTGGCTCCCAAGATTTTGGTAGACACCTAAGAATCTTTCTCACCATTTCAACATTAGAATAAGATTTACCGAGAGATTTCAAACTATTAATAATTTTCGTAAATCTAGTAAACATTTCAGAAATTGATTCATCCGATTTCATCTTAAAAAGCTCATAACTATGAACTAGCATACTAATTTTGGATTCTTTAACTTGACTAGTTCCTTCATGAGTTACTTCAAGTGTGTGCCATATTTCTTGTGCCGTAGAACAAGTAGATATTCTATTAAACTCATTTCTATCTAGAGCACAATACAACACATTCATAGCTTTAGCATTCAAACTCAATTTCTTTTTATCATCTTCACTAAACTTTGTAGGTTCTTTAAGCATGCTTTCCCCATTTTCAATTTTGGTAGGACAAAAGGTTCCTTCCAAACCATAGACCCCATAATCATAATCCAAAAGATTTCAAGAAAATACTCATTCTAGTTTTCCAATAAGAGTAATCACTTCCTTTAAAAAATGGAGGTCTAGAAATAGAAAGCCCCTCAACATATGAAGTTGAATTAAAAGTTGCCATAGCTCAAAATCGGTTAAGATTTAAAAAAAAAGAGCAACCTTGCTCTGATACCACTTGTTGACCCAGGTATGACAACCCAAGAGGGGGGGTTGAATTGGGTTTTATTTATCAAAACGAATTTATAAAACTTTTCTTGAAAGATAAAAATTATTTCACTTTTTCTTTTGAGAATAGAAGTGAAGAAGATGAAAATAGAAGTTATCTAAGATGCAATCAAGAGAATAGCAGTAATAAATAATCTCAAGTGCAAGTAAATTTAAAGAGTATAGGGATAGAGAGAGTGCAAACTCAATTTACGTGGTTCGGCAAACCTTGCCTACGTCCACGGGCTCCTAGCTCCACGAGCTAAGCTTTTCACTAAGTTGTAGAAATCTTTACAACTTGCTTGATGAACAACCTCACCAAGACTTTTTTCTTCAACTCTTGATAACACCACACCAAGAGTTCTTCTTGATGAACAACCTCACCAAGGAAAGAGTTCTCTCAAGGATATCTTTTATCCTTTACAAGAAGATCTCACTCTCACACAATATAAGAACAAAGAAAAGTTTTTACAACAAAAGTACAACTCTCTTCAAAGAGTAGATAAAGAATATAAAAGCTCTATAAACTTGATATTTCTCTTGGCTTTTTTGGCTTGATAAAATGCTTCTCTTGCACTTGTTGAATGCATGGGAGAATGGCTCCTTTTATAGGCAAATGAGATGAACTTAATCAAGTGAAGACACCATCTCCAAATTTTCTGCCCACCATAAAAAACGTAATCTTGTCTGCCATTTTTGTCAATGTTCCGTTTGAAATTTGAAAATCTGCAAAACATAAAAGATCTGCACATTTGAATAAGCTTTCCAACGCATCAAGAACCAAGTCATTTGGATATCTGTAGCTCAAGATATGGCCAAAACACCATTCGGTGCTCAAGTGACTTGATTTTTCTTCCATGTGTCTGTCCACTGACTTGAATGATAATTCTGTCAGCCTTCCATTTGAAATTTTAATTTCTTCAAAACATAAAAGATCTTCATATTTGAATAAGTTTCCAAAACATTAAGAATCAAAGCAATTGGATATCTCTATCTTAATTATGGCCAAAACACCATTCGGTGCTCATGTGAGTTGATTTTTCTTCTTGTGTCAGTCCACCGAATTGCATGTCAATTATGTCGGCCTTCTGTTTGAAATTTGAATTTTTTCAAAACATATGAAATGTTCTTCATTAAGTCATCTTTCCAATGCCGTAAGAATCAAGTCATTTTGATTTTTCTAGCTCAAGATATGTCCAAAGGAGTATTCGGTGCTCATGTCAGCTGCTTCCATTTGTCTTTCAACTTGCATGATGATTTGGACAACCTTGCACTTGAAATTTGAATTTCATTAAAACATATGAAATGTTATAAATTGAGTAAGCTTTCCAAAGGCTCAAGAATCACATCATTTGGATATTTGTAAAGATATATATGACCAATTGATTGAACATTGCTCATGTGTCACATTCCTTGAGTCAATCCTTGTTCTTAAACTTTGGTGCCTTTAACATGTAGTCTTCTCCTTAGCTTCAACACTTCATTTTAATAAGCCTCTTCTTGATTTTATAATTATTTCAATGATCTTACTCTTGCACATAAATAAACATATTAGTAAATCTCAATGAATCAATGTGTATTGTTATCATCAAAATTATCATGTAGCCTTAGGGCTAACAGTTCAATGTTCGGAGTGCTTACCTCATTTACTCTCCATGGTATTTGTGGCTCAAATCCGCTACTGAATTGATAGAAGTTTACTGCCATGTTGTCTAAACACAAACAATCAGAAAAGAAAAACAAAGAAAATATGAATCAACAATGAAAACAAAATAACAAATCGATTAGAAAATCAATCCCCGGCAACGGCGCCAAAAACTTGATGCGTTCGAAACTAGCAAGTATACTAGTCGCACAAGTAATAAAGTGATAAGTAGATATCGTTCCCACGAGGATTGATTCTAATTGAATTTGTTATTATCCAGCAATAATAAACTAAACAGGGGGGGTTTTGTTGATTGATTAACTAAACTTAATACGAAAGCAAATGAAGAATAACACAAAGCAAAGTTAAATGGAGTGAAAAATCAATGAGAGACACTTGGTTAAGAGTTCATTCTCTGCCACAAGATATGAATTTGTGAATTAACATAGAATTGTAATCCAATTACAGCATTGAAGTTATCAACCGTAGATAACAACAAGCTCTGTTATCCCAATCTTTCCTTACTTTGTTGTTAAATAAAACAGCTCTTTATTTAATCTCTATCCATTAAACAACCTAGAACAAGCTCTCTAAATTTAATTCAATGGATGCATTACGATAAGAAAGATAGGTTGATCTAAGCAATAAACACACAAGCTCGGATTATTTAACTTAGGTTGTATTCTCCAATTGCAATCTCTGATCACAATTTTGCTACTAAGGATTAGAAATTCAAGACAATTACGGATCAAGATTTCTAGTCTAGCAATAGACAACAACCAGATTATATTCAGTTGGCCATTCCAAATACAATCCAGCAAGCAATCATAAGCATTAGATATGGGAAAATACAAGCAACTTCAATTAGAGAATTGGATAACAACTTCTTGCACAATCAACTCACAAAAACCATATCAGGGGCTTTGAAATCACCCTCAACCAATTCAGATTCAGTTACACATGTTTAAGAACGTGGTAAATACAATACAACATGGAGACATTCCAGAAAATGAAAGGGAAGGGAAAAACTTAGCAAATTTGATGTAATTCTCTTTGGATTGTAGTTCTTCCTCTTTCCAAGCTTCCTTTCTCCTTCAAGAACTCCAAGAGATGAAAGAATTCCAGAGCTGAAGCCTCCACCACGTTCTCCCCTCTTCAAGTTATGAAAATAAAACCCTAAAATGTGTTTAAATACTCTGCTACAGTGACTTGCTACAGTGCCCCGTATTATACATGCTACAGTGACTTGTGGAATTATATTTCTATACATCTCACACTGTTTTGATTACAACTTTTGGTACACTGAATGGATTTATAAACCGTAAATTTCTCCAGAAAATAGACTTCGAGAGCTTTCCAACGGTATATAATATGTCGTCGGGTTCATTGTATATCAATACAATTAAATCCGAGAAGATCACTGACTAGCAGAGGTGAAAATGAAGGGTTTTACTCCATTTTTGTGCAAGTTGCTCCAAAACTCCTACAAACATCAAAACACACAAAAACATAAAAATACCACGGAATATAGCAAAGAAACATGGACGAATTGATATAAAAGTGATACATAAATAGACACCTATCATGTATTGTATTGACTATGTTTTTGAACATGTATAACTGAATCTGAATTGGTTGAGGGTGATTTCAAAGCCCTTGATATGGTTTTTGTGAGTTGATTGTGTAAGAAATTGTTATCCAATTCTCTAATTGAAGTTGTTTGCATTTTCCCATATCTAATGCTTATGATTGCTTGTGATTGTATTTGGGTGGCCAACTGAATATAATCTGGTTGTTGTCTATTGCTAGATTAGAAATCTTGATCCGTAATTGTCATGAATTTCCAATCATTAGTAGCAAAATTGTGATCAGAGATTGCAATTGGAAAATACAACCTAGGTTAAATAATCCGAACTTGTGTGATTATTGCTTAGATCAACCTATCTTTCTTATCGTAATGCTTTCATTGAATTAAACTTAGAGAGCTTGTTCTAGGTTGTTTAATGGATAGAGATTAAATAAACAGCTTGTTGTATTTAACAAAAAAGTAAGGAAAGATTGGGTTAACAAAGCTTGTTGTTATCTACGGTTGATAACTTCAATGCCGTAATTGGATGACAATTCTACGATTAATTTGCAACTCCATATCTTGTGGTAGAGAAGGATCCCTTAACCAGATTTCTCTCATTGATCTTTCATTCAAATTAACTTCCGTTTTGTTATCCTTAATTTGCATTCTTATTTCATTTAGTTAATCATTCAACAAAACCCCCCTATTTAGTTTATTGTTGCTGGAAAATAACAAATTCAATTAGAATCAATCTCGTGAGAATGATATCTACTTATCACTTTATTACTTGTGCGACTAGTATACTTGCTAGTTTTGAACGCATCAATTACAACCTCTCATACATGAATAAAACAATCATAAAATCAAATCAATGAAGCATTCCTATTTGCGTTGAAGCTCTCCTCTTAATCCTTAGCATGACGTGACATGAACGCCCACAATCAACCAACTATATGTTATATAAACATAACAATATATATAGTGGGAAGCCTGATCGAAATCTCCTTAGATTCCTGTAAAAATTCTAATCAAACTCTCATTAGGATAAAGACAAATATAATAGGATGTGATACAATTAACTCTTAAAGGAATTAGGAAACAAATAAATATTCTCCTATTTTAACTAGGATACATTAAATAATGTCCTAATCTAATAAGATATTGATTATAAATCAAATACCTCCTAAAATATACTTATAGAAATAGTAAAATAAATCATATAATATTCTTGTTTATCACAAGTTGGACAAAAATATCATATGCATGGCGCATATACGTTGACACCAATAAAAAGTAATTGAACCTATTACTATATGTTAAAGAAAGATGCGAAACAAACACACATTAACATAGAAATTTGAATTAAGGTCGTACTTAAACATAGAAGCAAAACCAAAGGCATGTAGCAGCTCTATTTCTCTTTTTCCTACAACTATTTCTCGCTTTAAAAGCAATCCTACTATTCCCTCACATAGCAAAAAAAAAAATTTATCAAATTTTCAAATCTAATCTAACTCATTTACTATACACAATTTTGAATGGATACCATTAAAAAAACCAATTAAACTTGCAGCCACAATAGGCGATCACAAAACCAAGAGCTACAAGATGGTCAGATAAAATCAAAATCAACCTTGTACCAAACACCACTACTTCTTTATGCAAATATCCTTCTGATTTACATATAGAATGATAAGATATACTGTGTAAGATATCTTACAATCCAATGGCGAATAATTAAAGGATTAAAATCATGCATTGCTTGCAAGTCTAATATGAGCAGTTACTCATCAGCATAGAAGGCATTGTTATGAACATTATTCTTCCTTGGTTCTTCAACTTTAACATTGACTTTAGCAACCTATGCCAACAACAAAGTGTCAAGCTCTTATTACTATCATGTGAATACATGCAGCAATATTTTTCATTTGTTATTTGAATAAGAAATAGTTCTATAAATCTAGAGTGCAACATTAGAATTGTAGTTCGGATATAAGAGCCTTTACTATAATACACTCAATGGGTAATATCCACAGGGAGGCAAAGTTTGATGAAAGAAAGATTTCCTATAGAGAGTGAGTGGTTTAGCGAGCCTGCAACTTAGAGCATAATTTCACTATGATATCTAGCACACCTATAAGAAAAGAATTTGCACATAGTATCACGAGGAGTACAAGACATGGATTGGAAGAAGAATATATATAGCAGAACATCCATGTGAAAGAATCTTAACATAATTACTACCTAGGGATCCACCATAAAAAGATGGATGTCCTCAATACCCCTCTTCTTCATTGCTTCCTCAAATGGAGGAAAGTCCTTGACAACGCCTTCACATTGAGCATTATTCCTTAGCATCTTGCAACTTAAAATCAAGGGCATTAATTTTGTACAAACACATGTAGAACTAAGAACTATCCTAGAAGGGTTTCACAGGCACTCAGGCCATTAAAGATTAGGAGCACACAATAGCAGATCATTAATCAAGGAATCTTACACCTACATAAATAATTTAGCAACTATAAACTCAAGATTTAGCCACCAGGGATGTCAATAACATTTTACATGAATTGCATATGCTCAATGGTGGTATATAGCACTACTTTAGACTCCTATAAAAACTGAAGCAATAACAGTAATTCTATCTCTCACTAAGACTAAGTGAAAATCAATATAATTAAGGAACAAGAATACTAGAATCCTTATAAATGATCTTGCTAGCACTTGCATTTATCACACACCACATGAGGTTGGATATTTGGAACAACTTTAGAAGAAATGACTTTGCCTCTATGCTGGCCACCTCGAGTTGCAGCATGAACTTTTGATTACTGAACTATCCATATACCGGTCTCATTTGACCTCTTATTATAAATAACAAGTCTTGCACCCCTTGGCGGAAGTTTAATCTCTTTATATCTTTCACCAAGACAACTTCTGCATGTTTAAAGCAGTATAGTTTAGAAAATTTTAGTTTTTTACAAAAGGATTTAGAAAAACTGTTAGCATAGTGAATCAAGAAAAGGATTCAAATAAATAATTAAATATATCATTTTTCATCATACATTGCTAAGCATATGATCCATTTCCATAATAATTCCAAAAGATAATCCAACATCTAAAAATGAGATGTATAATCATAAAGCCCACAGAGGATAATCAACCTCAAAATATGGCAAAAAACACAGTCTCAAGATGATCAAATTCCAGGGGGAAAGAATGATTACCATGTAAGAGTCCTTTCATGACTTGAGAACACCAGGATTTCAAAAGAAAGATATCTGGTGGTTTCAGTGGCTGATTTTCCAATCGATAAGAGAATATTCTAGAGGTTGAAAAATGTGAAGGGTAGACCTCCAAAAGCCTATTCTTCAACAGACTCCTTCTTGTGGTTGGTTTCTCCACCACCCAAAAAACTAAGTAGCACAATTTCCCTCCGTTGACACGTCTTCATCATAAAAAAGAATTCAATCACTAACAAATAAAAACAAGCCTATGTTTTATTAAGAATACTAAATCTAACAGAAACTTGAAAAATAGAGTAAAATTATCTTTAAAAATTAAAAATAATTTGTCTTTTTTTTCTTTAAATTTTGAGGATGAATGTATAAATAACAACCATGCACAAAATGACCAATCTTTTGATTACAAACCACAACAACTAACTTTATGTTTGATTTAGAATCTCAAACTCCATCTAAAGCAAGATAATGTGTCAAAAGCAACCCATCTATAGCATTGCATGATGGCTTAAGTTGTTAGAGAAAAGGTTCAAAATTGAACCAAAAAGAGAACATGTAAGAAAAAGAAGTAATGCCCCATTATATGTTTAACTTCAAACAATAGATCTCAACGTGAAACAATATCAAAAAAGACAAAAAAAAAAAAGAAACAAGGCAATAAAGCTGACCTCCTCTGCAAATACTCAACCCAAAATAGCAAGATAATTTGTACAGGTCATAGCCTAAACCAATCTTATCAGGACAATTGACTGTAATCACAGTTACCTGGCTTTTTTGCTTGACATATAACCACAATATCCACATACAATATTCCTATTTCAAGCATTTCCTACTTTATGCTCTATTTCTTTTCAAAAGAAAAAAGAGATGAAAACCCAACTGGGTATCTTTGCTTTCTCTTTTCTTTTGGGAGGGGTTGTTGTTTAGTTGAATTATGAGTTGGAGATTCCGTCAGTAGCATGAACAGAAACAAACTCAAAGAGAGAAAGGGATGAAATAGATCATGTTAAAAGTAAACACAATAGTTTGATTACCAGAGCGCTAAAGTGTTGTCAACGAAGTGCTTGAATGAATGCTCCAAAGGTAAAGGTCTTGTCAACACCAACCAAGTGCTTTACTCACCTTATATTCAAAATGGAGCAAAACAAACTAGAAAAGATAACAATGATTTCGCTTTCTATTGAACGAGATTAGGGATTAAGAATCAAAGGAATTGAGAGCCAAAAGAGAACAATTGAAGAAATATGTTCAAGTTAGGGATGTAATTATGGCCAAAAAGGAGCAAGTAGGTAAAATTTTAAGCAAACCCCGAATCTATTTTGTAAGTTTTTTGGGTAGCGGGTACGCAAAATGCAGTGTTTGTTGCTATAAGCTTATTAAATCTTCACAGCATTTTTTAATTAAATGTTGCAAAACATTAACTAATTGCCTTTATATAGTGTTACATGCTATAGCAATGGCGAGGAGGTGCTGGATGCCTTTTCTTTTACAGTACTCAGCTAAAAAACGCTGTAAGTTGATATTGTAAAAAGTTGAACTTCTTGTAGTGCTCCTACATATTAAATAGCATTTTTCCATTAAAATAAGTTTATAAAAATCGACAAAAATTCTAAAAATTCTCTAAAACTTGTTTTCTTTGTTTAAGAGAGCAATTAGTTTAATTTTGTTATATATGAAGAAGTTTTTTAAGAAATCACTCTTTAAGGAAAGCTTTGAGGGTTAATTAATATTTCTTCTCCTAGTTTAAGATTTGCTCATTAGTATATTTAATTAGGATGTTTTAATTAGTCTTAGTAAGCATGTTTAGGATATTTTAATTATGTCTTACATAATCATTAATAGGTTTTAATTATGCATGCTTATTTTAATTTAATTGTTTAGTTAGTTTAATTATATGATTTAATTATATTTTAATTATGTTTATGATTATTATGTCTCTCCCTCTTCTACCTTTCTTTTAGATTTATTTGGTTTCTTTTAATTATGCTCATGATTGTCTCCTTCTTTACTCCATCTCCTCTCCTTTATTTTCTTTACTTGATTTAATGAGTGAAGAGAATCATTCTCCAAATAATAGTTTGAAAGCTTGATGGAGAAGTTTCTTTCACACTTTGTTGATTTCTTTCCTTCTTGATGCCTTTTATGTTATATTGTTATTTATGCCATCTTCATCTCTTCATCTACTTCTTCCATTTCTATTTCTTTGTACTTAGTTGGATAGGTGATGGGATGATAATTCCAAATAATAGCTCTAATGCTTGATGGAAAAACCTTCACCTCAATGACAACCTCTTTTGCTTTATATTTCTTTAATGTGGTTATTTACTTATTAAATCATGTTTTATGTTTATGCATCCGTGCATTTCTCCTTTCTAACTTTCTTTTTATTTTAATGTTATATGCATCATTTTCATTTCCTTTGTTTAATGAGCTTGACAAGTGTTGGAGAACCACTTTCCAAACAATTGTTTAATAACATGATGGAAGTGGCCACATTTGGATGAAAGCTAGTTTATTTCCTTTATATTCTTTATATTGTTATGTCATCTAGTTATTTACTTTTCTTAATTTATTTGTTTCTTTGTATTTTTATGTTATTTATTATTTCTTTTTTACTTTTTAATGAACGTTCTTGAATATGATATGATGGACATGATGAGTCTCATGAGGAGTGCATTGGTGGCACTATAATTTGAGAAATGTTCAAAGGATCATCACACATTGATTCTCATCACTTGTTATTCATTTTATTTTCCACTTTCTATTTCTTCTTCTCCATTTTCCATTTGTTAATTTGGCTTGATAAGTGACAAAGGATGCTCATTGTGCATGGTTGCCATGAACGTCAAGAGTGGATGTCACTTGATGAAAGTCACCTTCTCCATTTTATGATTTTCCTTTTATTTTCTTTTTATGTCTTAGGACTTGATGGGTGAAATGAATACTATGAATAAGTGTCCTTTAAGACAACCTCAATCAAAGATCACTGAAGGGATTGTCTTCTTCTTGTTAGCTTCATTTGTGGTAGTTCATTTGTTTTGTTTGACATGCTTTCGTTGTAATTTGCCTGCTTTGTATGATTATTTACTTGTGTTTTTTTTTTTTTAATCTCTTCTTGGCTTTACTTTATGTTTTCTTGATTACTAGTTTTTTTATGTCTTTTGCTTGCTTTATCATTTATTTAGTTGTTTTATTTGCCTCATTTTGTTTTCTTTACAGTTTGCATTTTACTTATGTGATTACCATATTTCAGTTTAATTACCTTGCATTTATGTCCATTTTTTATTATGTCATTTTCTACATGTTCTGGAGCTTAGTTTCTTAAATTTTTTTAAGCTAGTATCAGATCTTTACCGATGCCTTTCATTTCATATTACTTGTTTATTTCATGCAATTTACATTATACTATTGTGGTGCATGGTTGTAATCCTCTTTCGTTTCTTCCATGTTTTAATGGAAATGTAAACGCTATTCTCTTCCCTCTTTCTATGGACATATAATATGCCATCACCTCACACATAATAAGCAAGATAAAAATGGTTGTGTGTAAAAATGGACTTAGGATCAAGGTGGACAATAGTAATGCCTTAAAACAAAAAGCCCAATGGACCTTAAAGGAGGCCATAAGCGAATCGAAGATCTGTATCTAACTTCCCAAGCCTATCTCTGAAAAGGTAGGGGTGGTCCATCAGTCCTAAATATTTTGAAGATTGGACTATCGTCCTCCATCATTTTCTCATGGTTATTCCTGGGTGGCGACTTCTTGTGACTCTCCAATTTTGTACTTGTGACTTGACCTGTTTTGGCTCTCTAAGTTCTGAAAATGACCTAGGAAAGCAATGCTGAGCTTGCAAACTCTTTGAGTGGGATAGAAGCCCCACTCACAAGCTAGCCTCACTTTACATTTTTTTTTATATATATCTATCTACATTTTGAATTATTAATTAGAAAAGGTATAACAAAAGGGTGTCAAGAAGTTTTAAGATTTTTATCTTGTAGTTAGGTTAAATTCATCTTTTATTCATAGCCCTTTATTATGCTTGACCAGAATTTCAAAAACTTATTGTCACTAATGTTAAATTGATGTTACTAGCTTATAATATTACTTATTCAGTGAATTTAGTTTTTGCTTTGCATTTTCCTTAAGGGTAACTAACATTTTATAATTGATTATATATTTAATACTTTATAAATTAAATAAGTTCTTCTATTTTTTTTAAATTTATTTATCTTCTCTTTTTATATCTAATAGTTATCATGTATAAAGGCTTTGAATGGCTCTTAGTAAGAGGAAGTAGCATAAAGGTTATGAGCACAAACATGTCGATATGAGCACAAAGAAAATAAAGAAGTCCATTAGTGCTGGTTTATGGATTTCTAAATTATTTGTAAGCAACTAAATATATATATTGTAAACATTTGTTTTATCCTTCTAAAGGTTAGAGTTACACTGTTAATTTTTTTTTTTAATCTAGAGTAAAGACCATATAGGTATTATCAAGAATAATGACAATGATACGACGATTGGGCAAGATGTAAGTTTTATTATTTATGTCTGAATTTTTTTATTTTTTTACTATATTATTATTATAAGACGATGTTTATATGCATCTGTCAATAAAATATAATATGTTCTTTATTTTTTAGTCATTATTTGTATTCTTTTAGATTAGGAAAATTATAGGTGATCATTGGAGAAAACTTTTACCAGAAGAGAAGTTGAAATATGCCTAATACAACAATACTAATTGTAAAATGTGGCATCTGAGGATCTAGAAAATAATAAAAATTATAAAATCTCAACTCATTGTGCACCTGATTGAATCACTAATGTTGTTTCCACCTTTTCTAATTGTCAAAAGGATGGCATACATTAACTGAGACTTAGTAACCTCTTAAATATCAAGTATGGTATATTGAAATGTGGGTTATGTGGTTGGCTTATATCTCAATTCGATCTAACATCATGTATCATAAATCTCCATGGTAGAGAATTTGTTAAGTCCTACAACTTTTTAAATATTATGGGCATTGAAGATAGAGGTACACCATTTAGGTTTGATGGGTTAGCTACTGATGTTGAAATTTACGACCCAAATAAGAATCTAATTTTAAAGGCATTTCAATTAAAAATATAGGAGTGCAGTACTTGATGTGATCATAGTTGATAACCAGGTTAAGAGATATTTTATATTATTTGCTTTGGATACATTACTTTTTTCAATGTCATTAACACATTTTTAGTCAATATTACCTACATATATTAGTTGATGTTAATGTGGTTATGAGAAATTAAGCAACTTGGCATTTTATCTTTCTAGTTGAGAGTATCATAAGTTTCAATGAAGTAAAAGTTGCACATGTTAGTGGCTATGCTTTTTTTTGTTTTCTAGAGCTATGTTAATAACTCATTACCATACTCCATCTTTAAAGCTAAATTTTAAAATAATTGTTTATTCCATATGTTAACTTCTTCAAACAATTATGTAGTTTTTTACTTCCAAACTATTGTATACAACTCATTAAATCTTGATCGAACTCTATCTCCCTTTTTATTATGGATGAACTCAAAGATTAAGCAAATTATGGTATGGTTTGATCGACACAGTGGAATAGGTGGTTCTGAGGCAAAGAAATTTTTTTTATTTTTTAATATCCATTTTGTATGGTTTAATTAATAATAAAAATTTCTTTTTTTCAATTTTTTTTTAGGTACATGTACAAGTTGAAAGAGTTAGCCCTAATAAATTTTATTGTGAAGGTAAACTTTCAACCCTAGAGGAAAAAGTTAATGCCAACACTAAGGACATCCAAAAGATAGTCAAAGAAAATGCACGTAACATAGAATTACTCGAACACATTCAAGTTGATATTATAAACCAAAAAGGCCTATGGATGTTACGAAACATAGCAAAGAAGAATTCCAAATTACAAAGAACTCCGAAGAACATAATGAACCTAAAGTAGTCCTGGTCTTGTCAAAGGAAGAAAATGTCAATGTAGATGACAATAAAGAAAAAGAAAAACCTAAGTCAGATTCCTTCCCATGTGATAACTCTACTAATCATTGAGTTGGCCAAGCTATTGACTCCATGACAAAAAAAGATGTAATTGTTAGGTCTTGTTGACAATGACCTTGGCTCTATTATAACACGTCTTGCAGAGAAACTTAAGCTTAAGAATGAGGTATTTATTTATTATTTTTAAAAATATTTTATATATTTCCAATAGATCTCACAAAATAACATATAAAATTTGATTTGATTGCAGGACGATAACATTAAAAGGAATGAGAGATTTGAAGATGACTCTTCAATTGTTTAGAGTCCAAATCAAAGAAATCTACAACACATATACATGATCAGTTGTTACTTGGTTCTAATATTTTATGTAGGAAACAACGTTCTCAATACAAGGTTGGGTCATTTACGACATTATATCTAATCAGTAAAAATGATTTGGCATAGGTTAAGTACATGTTAGACAAGACACTTAATATAGGGTATGTATATGTTTCTTCACATTACTTATGCTAAAATTTGATTATTTTTATTAATTTCTTAATGAAATTTTAATTTCTTAAAATTTCAAGCAGTGAAATCATTGTCAAAATAGGTGATGATTTTGGAACTAGATAGGACATCATAAGCCTACAACCATATGGATTTGTTAAGAAGGTGAGTAAAGTTTAGTTTCCAATAGTAATCATCTTATTTGATTATAATTGATTGCTTATAATACTTGTTTATTGATTTTTATTTCAAATAATTTGTTTTTTTGTTGAATTTCATACACATTTTGACAGAACGAGGAACTCAAAATCGAAGTTCTCTTGGTTTTTACCCATAAGATACGCTGTATGTAGTATTGTTGTCTTTCTTTTATTTTAATGCATGTTTTCATAAAATACTATAGATTTTTTTCTTTTTTACTAATGCAATATTTTTTACTATTATTATTACTTTATATTAGTCAGCAATGGTATTGTCTGAAAAAACTAATTTTGGTATCTTGATTTGTGCTCAACAATTTCATGATCGTTATATGTATGATCTGTATCGTTGTGCTAAGGTTAGATATAAATTATTAATAATTGTTTGATCAACATTTCATTTGTTAATTTCCTTTTTTTTTTTTTTTACCTCTTACTTATGTTTTTTAAGCTTATATGCATATTTTTTTATGCCTATACACGATCCATCACAATATTGGTTTATATTTATAGTTCTTGTCAATCAAAAAGTTGTAAAAATATGGGATTCTTTGCTAAATAAACAAAACAACACCTCTTGTCCAGTGAAAACTAAATCATTAGTAGTAAATACTTCCTTGATTATATTTGTAGGAAAAGAAGTTTCAAAGGCTTACTAAAAGACTGGTTGCTGAAAATTATATAGTTCCAAGCTGCAATTCCTTCATTTCAGAAAACAAATTTTGACTAAAATATCAAAATTGTGTAGACATATTTAATCCTCTCAAAATTTTTCATAGATCTAAGGTTTCAATGAGTGCATCTACCTAGATTGAATAACATTGAACCATGACAAGCAAGTTTAATGTTTACTGCAAAAAGCATATATGATAAAAATATAATACATGGTTAAAACACCTTCGTCCTATTCCATCTCTATCATAAAAAAAAAAAAAAACAAGTTTTGTCATATTCTAAGGTTATCAATATCATGGTTTAATGTACCTTTTCGTTTCCCCTCAAATCATAACGACACAAAGATACTACAAAAATGAATTTGTAAAGTCAATAAATCAAACATGCGTAAATGCTAATAGCATATTAAACCAATGAGTAATCAACAACTACGTCCTTGATAATAGTCCAACTCATAAGTTTATAGCATAACATAATTATAATAATTTAATCATCTCTATAGTCATAAGCACTAACCAACAAAATAAAGTGTATATCTTAGGTCCAATGTATATCTCAAGTTCCCTAACTTAAATATGAAAAAAAAAAAGGAAAAATTACGATAACTAAAAAATGTAGCAGTGGTGGTCGAGGTATAGCGGCAGTGCACATCATGAGTGATGCAGTATAAGTTATTTTACTATTAGGATTAATATAGTCTTTTAACATTTATTTAATTAGAATTTTATTTAATTTGAAAAATTATCAGTTTAGGGATTTTGACTCAAATTAGGGATCTTGACTTTTTCTAATTTAATTCAAACCTAAATTATTAGTTTAGGGATTTTCACTCAAATAGGATTTTGACTCTCCTAATTTGACTCAAACTCCAATATGTCTTGATTAGTATAAATATAGGGTTTCATTATTGTTTTGTTAGACATTATTATTCAGAAATTATTATTTGAAATATCAAAGAAGTATTCAGATTGATTGTGTGTGAGTGTTGGTTGATTGTGTGTGGGTGTGAGCTATCGTTGATTAAGTGTTTGATTTTGGGTTGTCTTATTACGGGTTCCCCGTCAATTTGGTATCAAAGCCTAACATCATTACATAAAATTCATCCTAAATTCCATAAACCCCAAACACAGTCACTGTTCACTACTGTTCATCGCCAGAGTTACTGTTCATCGCCAGCGACCGACGCATCACCCGTCACCAAATACATCAACTTGTAGATCGGGCCGTCCCCATCAATCTTTCCTTCATCACCATCGCTAGAATCCCATCAGAAACCCTTTAAAAAGCCAAAAATTAGTTTGCTGCTGTTATTGCTCATCACCGCCGACCGGCGAGTGGTGTCTCACCTTTACCACCAAGTAATAGATGGCGCCCTCCATCCCCCACCCCGTCCATAACTTTCCCTTCTTTGCCGACTGCTAATTCCTACAGAAAAGTGTTCAAAACTCAAAAAATCAAATTTTAGGCTTGCTTGGATAATATCAATCAGCCCCTAAACTTTTGAAGAGTTACGTGGAGTCCTTCATGTCTCAGAATTTGCATTTTAACCCATTTTTGTGCTGCCTTCTATACCTTTGACTTTTGCAGTTTAATCCCAATGGCTTATTGGAGTTATCGAAGCAACTATGAACGTAAGAAACATGAGATTGCTTTCAATAAACGCTTAGATTTCTATGGGATTCGTTGCCGTCCTTATGTGAAAATTATTCTTTCTGACTTTCGTTGTCATGTTAAAAGGATTCTTCACTAGTTTGATAGCTTAGAGCGATATTTTTATGATGTAGATCTTCTAGAAGATATGATGGTTGATTGTGGTGCAACCCAACTAAGAGATTTTGCTTTTAAATGGTGGATGGTTAAGCGCAAACATCCAGGAAGAATAGGAGAACCTCCAACATGGGATGAGATGAAACGTTTAGTAATTGATACTTTTATACCTTCGCATCTTAGGCCTAGATATATGCCTAAACACCAAAAAGTGGTAAGTTATCGATCTCAAAATCATGAGTATTGTGATTGGCAAATTGATTTGGATCGATTAGATAGATTAATTGGTCAATTTCATGAGCTTTGTAAGAACTTACCTATTATTACTCAATCACCTTTCCAAAGTGGTTCTTCTTCTATCTTTACCCCACATCCTAGTGAGAAAGTCCAACCTACCAAGTGTGAACTTATGGAAGATAAAGTTCCATGTGCAAGAGAAGATGTTGAGAAAGTAGCTATGAATAATGAAGTTCCAAGTGAAGATGATCATGAGGTTGAGATTCAAGGTAATGATGTTGAAGTCAAGATTGAAGAGAGTCTTATTGAGGAAGAGCTTATAGGTAAAATTGAGCCTATGCATGTTGAAGATTGCAAAGTTGGAGAGCATCCTATTGAAGTTGTGCTAGTGGTTGATGAGAAGCCAATGGAAAACATCCATCTGTCAAAAAAAGAAGTCTCCACAACAAAGACTAAAGTTGAAGTCGCCAAACTGAAGATTGAAGTTGAATTATCACATGAAGAAAAAAATTTTGAGTCTCCAAAACTACTTCAAGAAGTTAACTCCCAGTCCAAAATTGAAGTTGATTTCTGGGAGTCTCTAATGTGTTGGATCAAAGCTCAAAGCAAGGCATACTTATCTCTATTTTAACGTCTCCTATGATGTTATTGCTTCTTCACCAACATTGACATCCTTCAATGCAATATTGCTTTATGTTCAACTGCTATTTTCTATGTTTTTGGACTATCGTGAAGTGCAAACTTGGATCAATAACGCTCCTATATTTGTGCGAGACAAGACGGTGTTTTATCGTGTTTTGGCAACATCCGCCTTGAGCAACTCGCCAGGAGTCGAGTTTTCTAAGCGGAGGAGAATTGATGCAGCATGGGTTATTTTACTATTAGGGTTAATATAGTCTTTTAGTATTTATTTAATTAGTATTTTATTTAATTTGAAAAATTATCAGTTTAGGGATTTTGACTTAAATTAGGGATCTTGACTTTTCCTAATTTGATTCAAACCTAAATTGTTAGTTTAGGGATTTTGACTCAAATAGGATTTTGACTCTCCTAATTTGACTCAAACTCCAATATGTCTTGATTAGTATAAATATAGGGTTTTATTATTGTTTTGTTAGACATTATTATTCAGACATTATTATTTGAAATATCAAAGAAGTATTCAGATTGATTGTGTGTGAGTATTGGTTGATTGTGTGTGGGTGTGAGCTATCATTGATTAAGTGTTTGATTTTGGGTTGTCTTGTTACGGGGTTGTCTTGTTACCGGTTCCCCGTCAATGAGTTTTATGCTGGACAAAAAAACCAATTAAAATTAGCAACAAGAATATTAAACACCACCCACTCCATATTATCAAATATATATATATATATATATATATATATATATTTCCTTTTCAGCTTTTTATTGTAGTTGACCAATTGTTCACGATGCATCGGTTATAATAATGGAGTTCTCTATGTAATTGACAATATAACATGTATGTTTTATATATATATATATATATTCTATTTTTGCTATAAAAGAATACATAATATTGTCAATATTGAATAACTAAATCCATGTAGTACATGAATTTACAATTTATTGTGGCCCACTATTGCAATTTTTCACTATCTTTTGATGCTCTTGATTGTGAAAAATTTGTATTATCATTGTCAAAGGAGAATTGATTAGTACATTGTCCATAACAACTATGAAGTGAAAACGTTTACATTTGTGATAGTTGTAGACTCTTCAACATGGAAACCATTATTATTGTTGGTACTTGTTGTATGTGACATATGCTCGAAAAATATACTTTTTCTTTTTAAAAAATCTATGAACTCCTTATAACCATGTCTACATGATCGATTTGTGTAAGCAATTTGTTTACCATTCCTGTAACACCTTTGCTTTCCTCATCTTGCTTATTCGAGTTAGGAGCCCTTTTAGCTTTCACTTTAATTAGGTCTTGATTAGTGATTCTACATGTTTGTGTATAATCATTAACAGATGAGAAGGTAGACTTATTTTTCATCAAATCTTACATCTTTATCATCAACTGATGAAGGTCTTATTTGGCTTCATTGAATCCAATAGAAGTCTGTGATGCAAAGTGATACAAGATTTTCCAGCAGTTACTAAGGCACCATATCTTATTTCAGTAGTTTGCTCATATAGTAGACTAGTTAGGATTTCCATGTTGGCAACTTTAATAGATTTTGTCCATCATGGCATAATCATAGAAATTGGAATATGAGTTAAATGTTCCGCCTTCATAACTACAAAACAATGGCTATAAGTATACCATCTGTCTCATACGACTAACATAAGTAAAAAATAGAACTCTTGATGCATGGAACACAACTATCTATATGCTAAAACTTTGCTTAAATTTGGTGATGTTAAATCCTCCTATCTCCTTTAGAAAGGGAAGAATCAATTATTAGTAGACTTTCCTCTTGAATATGTTTTTTAACCAAAACTTGCCTTGTGTTTACCTTTACAGCATGTTTCTCACAATTCTGAAGATGTGTTCATAGAACGGGATAAGTGTTGAAAAACTTATAATCATCTTTCTCTTCACTATTCCTTAACTTTATCAACAATCTATCTATTTGAAGAACAAATTCAAACAATTTAAGCTAACATTGGAGAAATCGATTTAAGTTTAGATTCATGCTCTCACATCTTTGAGTACTTTGCTTACCAAATATGAAATGAACCCATAAAAAAGTTTCAGTCCAATGATGACGTTGTTTAATAAATTTTGTTTGCTCATTCATTCAAACCCAAATTGTAGGTATCAATAAGTCCAAACCATTTTTTGTCAAACTCTTCTAAAATCGCCATATAGTTCAACAAGCAGTCCTTAAAATGTTGTGTGAAATTCACATCATTTATATTTTGTTAGGTGTTTCTATCCAAGTACCAACAACACAAGCAATGTATAGAGTCAGGCATGACTTTGTTTATTGCAATTTTCATTGCGTTATCACCATTTGTAATGATTGCTTTAGGTTTTTTATTATCCATTGTAGCAAAAAATGTCTCTAAGAGCCATACATATGTATCAACCATTTCACCAGATAGTAATGCAAAACCAAAAATCATTGTCCTCCAATGATAATTGCAACCAAAAACAAACGATAGAGGCTTGTTTCATGCATTTACTCTATATGTAGAATCAAAAGAAAGAACATCTCCAAAGCAATGTAATCATACCGTGAACTACTATCGCACCAAAAAAAATGTGGAAGCCTATTTTCTTTATCAATTGTGTATTGAAGAAACAATTCCCAAGCAATCTCCTGTTTAGTTAATAGGTATGAAATAATTGTCTCAAATTCACTATCTATAATTTCAATACAACGACAATTGTCTAGTCAATTTTGTAAATCGTTATAAATGAAACCAACCTTTTCATATGTACTAGATTGATCAAAGGTCCATTACCTGAGATGTTTTAATTCCAACAAGATGAAGAGATTTTGTTACTACGAAATCAGAGCCTTGAACAAATCGATGTGATTGCAAACATTTGATATGATTTAGAGATGTCAATTCATGGTTATGACTATCAACAAAATCCTTTACAACAAATTGCATAGATGATTGATCCAAACAAATTTGGAAAGCAGCAGTACATCATTGTCTAGTTAGTTATCCAGGTTAACAAACCCTATCAGATTTATCAAGCCACTTTGACAACCTATACTCTTGTTCTGAGCATACCCTCCTTATCATTGTGATTTCGCCTTGCTTGTTCTTTTTAAGGGTATCTTTTCATATGTTAAACCATGTCCTTAGACTATTTAGAACAAAATGACTATGCCTCATCTATTGATTCAAACTCCATGCCAATCATATCAAATTTTGAAAGTTGATTATTGCCACTATGAAATGAAGATAATATGGATACTAAGATATCCTAAGATTCTTTTGATTCATCTGAATTAAATCTAACATCAGACACATCTTTTCCCATACTACGTACTACTCTATAAATGATCAAACTCTAGAATGTAATCATTATTTAAATCAATAATATAAGTAGCTTCAATATAACCTTTGGACATATCACTCATTATTTATGCAAATACACACACACACACACTCACTAAACCCTTAATATTATAAACAAGAGAATCCACATTCAAAAAATAAATAAAATTAAGAACTTTGAATTTTCAAATACCATGAAAAAATTTGATTTATAAAATATGACATCAAAATGATTTTATCTAAAGTTTTATCTGGCTTAACTTTCAATATTTGTTTAAGATTCAAGGAGGATAAAGCTTCAATAATATGAGTGGGTTTGATATCAACGGTACCTTGGACCCAAATAAAACATGTACAAGATAACATACAAACTAAAATCTTAGAGAAAAAAAGTTGTGATTCAAGTTTTGGTACCTGTAGACTTAAGAATGAATGTGGCAATATTGTTGAGGCTATTACTGCTTTGAGCGCTTCACTGATGTTTATACCTTGAATAGACATCTGAAAATGTAATTTACAAGCTTAGGATAAATCGAATAGTTGAAATCTCGAAGCTGGTCCAAATCTTTGTCTTTTGTTTGTCTTTTAAGTGGTAAAGGTCAAATTTTGTTTTCATATTTTTGTTCTACACACCCATTTACTTAATAAAATTTTTATATAAATTTGAAATTTACATTTCTACTCTATACACCCATCCAAATATCATATTCAGCCTTATTAATAATAAATTTTTGGATAAATCAATTTGTTAAATAAATATTTAATTTAAACACCCGCCTAACCGTAAACCAACATCGTCTTAAAAATGCATTTGTCAACATTTTCATTGTGGGTGGGGTTATATGAATCCCTAAATACACTATATATACACACCCCAATTTAAATAAAAATTTAAAGGACTAAGTCAACCCTAAAATAAATTACTATTAAAAACATAATAAAACAATATATCTTTATTAACATAAAACAATAATAATATAATTTTATTAAATCTCGCTTCTAAAACAACTGGCAAAAAAAGTGGATTCATCCAAAACAGAGATTTGAAAAGCAAGATCATAGTGTTTCTGCAGCTTAAAGATAGAAAAGGAAAAGGGGTACAACGAATCCTATAGGCAGCTGAAGTTAAAAGAATTTGATAATGCAACAAAGACTCCTTATTTCAAATTCTCCCTTATTTTAGTATTGACACACTTAAGCTATGGAGAACTATCTTGATTCTTTGAGGAAAATAAAAAAGTGTGATATCTTCCACGTATTTGTTCCTAGTGAATGCAGAACATGTCAGCCATATGATTTGATATTTAATGCGAAATAATCTCATGTTTGAAATCAATGATTCGAAATTCAAATGTCAAATCTGCAGTTCATGAATTTGCAGAGTATTTTGTTAAATATCAATCCCACATGCCCCCAAAAAAAATTCAGATCTCACAATCTGCAGAATATTTCACAAATCCAACCATATATAGATGATTTATGTTAAATACCAAAATTAACAATGGCCAAGTAAGCAAAAATATAAGATACAAGAAATTAACCCTTTGCAAAAGTCAGAAGGTAACTCTAAACAATCGAAAAACTGTGATTTTACTTGGGAATACAGGTTTATATATGTGGAATTTAGGCCAGAGAGACATTTAATGATACGAAAACGCAAAGCCGCCGATAGTCGTGCTCAACTGAATCTCCTAATTTTGGTAAATTATCCTTTTTAAATTAAATATCAATATCATATATGGTTAATTAAATATAATAGAGGTATATTTGGCATAAAAAGGGTGCATAGAATAAGATTCAAAATTTTAAATTTTAAATTTAAGTAGGGGTCCTTTGAGAAATGGGCTGCGTAGAGTTGATTGGGGAGTTCATATTGCCCCGCCATTTTTTCCTGTTAAACATTTTTTTTGTCTTTTCATCTTCATGAAGGAGTAAACTTTCTACTAAATGTTTATTGTTAGTTCATCGAAATCTTGTTTGATCAAACTCTCTACTAAATCTCTCCTATTAGTTCATCTAAATCTTATTCTTAATTTGTTAGAGAATGTATTCTTTATCAGTAATCATGCTACACATAAATGAAACGAATCAAAATCACAGGTTAAACATGTTTTCAAAACTTGAAATTTGGAGACTTGTGAATCTAGAAAATTAAATAGGGTATATATGCTGCAGTTAAAACTTACACAATTTAGAAGCCTAGATTTGTATTGATTTTTATTTAGAACTTACACAACTGAGAATTTAAGACCTGTTATTATTTTGAAGTGATTTTCATCCAAAAATTGTTTTTTAAAGAAAATGCGAAACTATGATGAAAATTCATTTAATAGATAAAGATACATAAAGAGATGGGTTTCGAGTAAGTATAAAGAGTCAAAGTATTTTATTTATTCTGTCTATTGCATTTTATAGAAAACTGCTTGAGAAACAATCTAATAATAAAGATTTTGCTAAAAAAAAAAATAACAAAACTTTGGATGCGAATAACCCCACCTTTAAAAATAAACTACTTCAAACAATTGAATACTACCGTATAACTATTTTTATTTCGTCTTTCTCCTTTCCAATGAGTTTATCTTACAATCTAATAAGAAAGAATTTATCTTACCATCTTAGTTTAGTGTAGGAATTTTAATTGGGTTGTACTATTCAATTTCTCTTTGAATTGTATAAATTTATTGAATGACAATAATCTGTGCTTTGGGTATACAAGATTAACATTGTGCAAGGATTAACTGTATTATAAGCTTCACAAAGGGAAGCAAAACATGCAAATAACATCGGGCAAAAGACCAAATTAATTACGTTTTGTAACATAGACTTACATAAGAGGCTTGGCAGCCATATTCGCAAAGGGGGGCTCCCAGCAACCACAAAGCATCGTGAGAATAAGAGACAACACAAAGCAAGCAGCACAGGGGCCAAACATACAAGAATCGAGATAGATCACAAGCTCAAGAACCAACAGGAGAAAGATTCAAGAAGCAGGCAGTAGGATTTAATCCGCAACACTACGCATTCTCCCTCCGTTGTCTCCCTTCTTATTTTTCAAACTAATTCAATTTGACTTTTGGTTTCTCCTCCTTGGAAACATGACCAAGAAGGTTAAAAGTTAATCTCCCACCTATGTTTTATTTTCTTTTTGTTCTTGTAATTTTATGCTTACAAAGATAAGTTCTTCTGGCTCATGATAAAAAGTTTACAAACGTTCATGAGAATATGCCATTAGATTAGTATCTTTCCAATTGAAATTTTGTTCTTTAAAAAAAAAAAGAAAAACTTAAAATTGGTTGAATCATAATAATTAGTACTGTTTTTATAATGTCAAAGATGGGAGAGAAGGGGGATAGAGGGTTGAGAGAAATGATATTTTGTTAAAATTCTATTCTCATCAAATTAACAGGTGGGAACTATTTAGAAGGCAAAGTGAGCAGCACCGACCAAACTCCCAGGCAACCGCGGCGGTTACCTAGAGCCCTAAATTTTTTGGAGCCCTAAATTTTTTGAAGGCCCCCAAAAGTTATTTTAGTTATTTAAGACTTTCAAAAGTAATCTTATTTATATTAAAGCCCTAAATTTTATTATTATTAATATTTAAAAAAATTTATGTAACAAGTTTCCTATTTAACTATCATTTTATATTTAATTAAAATTTAAAAATATACAGTCAAACTATATCCTTAAATATCTTTTTTTTTCTAATAACTAATTTCAATAAAAATTAAATACAATAAACTATTTTTATTTCAATATTTCTTATCTTACTTCTTAGTATTGTTAAACCTACTAAATACTAAAAACATCTGTTAGTTCATAATTCATGTAATTCAAAAATCAAATATTAATATGAGAACAAAGCTTTTAATGCTTATGTAGATTAACTACTTCAATACAATTTCAATTCTATGTTCTATCACTCCATGTTTTCTTTTATTATTTTAAATTTTTATCAAATTATGTTATCAATTATTTATTTATTACGTATTAGTTTTCAATTATTTAATTTATAGTTTTAGTCATGTGTACTCTAAATATCAATCTAGATTTGATTAATTTAAGGAAAAAAGATTAAAATACTAACAAGAAACTCTTGGTAAGATAATGAATATAACGGTGAAAAGTTAGTAATTAAATACAACAAATATTAAAATTTATAAATAAAAAAATTATTAGAGAAAAATGAAGTAATTGTATTAAAAAAATACTTACTCGAAAAAAAATATATATATATATATAGAAACATACAAAAGAAAACTGGACGAATAAATAAATTTAGATATAAAAAATTTTAATCATTAATTTTTTATATTGAATAGAAATGTTAAGAATATCAAATAGATCTTATAATTAAAATGATATAATTTTTTAAAAAATTAAAATAACAAAAAATAAAAATAAATAATATAAATATAATACAAAATAATATATAATATAAATATAATTAAAAATAATCACTAAAGTAATATGATAAGTATTAAATACAATTTTATATTTATATCAGAGATAGCCTATTTGCCCCATGAGGATTGGGGCGTTGACTGATATCGTCCCCCACGTTTTAGAAATTAAAGTGGCCCCCTAAGGTTTGGCCCTAAAACTCACCGGCGTTAAATTTCACAGAAAATGTTAGATCAGACGAGAGCCTATCAATGACAATGACTGAATGAACAAAAATGCCCTTCTTGTTGAATACTTAACAATAGAGAATAATAAAAGCAAATATGTTGACAATAATATGACTTACAAAATTGAGAAGTTGATTGAATTGTCCTCACTGTCAAAAGTATAAAAAAAAACAAAAAACAAAAAAAAAAACATACAAATACCGATCACTTCTCCAGCCACCAGCTTCGGCTCTCCATCGCTGTTGCTCCCCTCACCACCACCATCTCCAGCTGTGTCTTCCTCCACCACTTCTTTCTCTTCGATCACAGCCTCTCCTCCACCATTTCATCGAGCTCCACTCACCCAAACCAAGAAAACCTCTCCACCTTGAACCGAGAGCTACCACCTCCATTCAAACCATCGTCACCAATCTTCATTATCTTCTTCTTTTCGGTCACCGTCTGCAGCCGCTGCCATCACTTCTCTTTCTCCTCTCACTTCCACCCGATCTCCCTTCTCTCGCTCTCACAATATCTCTCTTTCCGATCTATCTCTCCATCACCCAAGCCATCCATCACCAATCCAACCGATCTCCTCCATCTTTTACCGATCCCTTTCTCCTCCACCTTCCCTTTCTCACCTTGCCGATATGTTCCTCACCCACATTTGATCCATCATCAATTTTCCTTCCCTCAGTCAAGCCGAGCTCCATCACACCTCTTATTACCCATCTCGTAGCCACTTTTATCCGATCATTGCTCTCTCTTCTTGAAACACATAGAGTGCAGAAAAACAAGAGTATTTTTTGGGCTTCAAGGGTGGTGGTTCCCGGAGAGTGTTTGGGCAGTTTGGTCCAATTCTAGTATTTTTTGGGTAGTCAATTTTTGTAATAATTTGGTTTTAATCTTTAGGTAGATGATCTTTTATTTAACTTGAATTATTTAATTTAATTTTATTGTTTGGAATGGGTTTGTGATTGAGACGATGATGTTGATAGAGGAGAGTCTGGCTGTGTTACGGTAAAGTCAAAAGGTGTATAATATATCGTGGTGGTGATGATGGATCGGTAATAATGATTTGATGGAGTGAGCTAATGCAGGTATTCAATTTAGGGATGTCATTGGCTCAGATGATTTTTTTGGATTTTCTTTTTGGGTAAATTAGTGATGAACTTTTGGTTTGATTAGATTATGTTTTTTATTTAAAAAAATTATAGTCAATTATATAGTTTAATTAGATTGTTGTTTTATTTAAAAAATTATAGTTAATTATATAATTTAGTTTATAATCATGGTTTATTAGTTTAATTTTGATTATATATTGATATGCTGACCTGCCAAAATTCATGTTAAGATGATTATGATTCTGCCCTTTATCATTAATTTTCGGTTACATTTAACGCCAATGAGAAACCTTACGGGACAAATCGTAATTTCAAGAAAGTGAGGGACAATCGATATTTTAAGCGAAACCTGATAATGCAAACTATCCCTTTATATTAACAATAATTTCACTTCACTGTTTCAATTATATGACATATTTGACATCTCTAATAAAATTCTTTTTTGATATTATTGTCTTAAGCTTAGGGATGGCAAAACAACCCGGCCAGGGTCAGAGACCTAGAAAACCTGATCATTCGAGATTGGAGAATTACCCAAAAAATCGGGGTCATTGGCCAAGGTCAGGGTGTGATTTTTCTGCTCGATCAGGATCGAGGTGGAGGTACCAGGGCCGAGGACCTGAGATTGAACCTGGGGTTTACAGTTAAAATTAAAAAATATATCAGTTTAATTCATTAATTTTCAAATCTTAAATATAACCCTTTAAGCCCATAAGTCATTTTACTAAAATAACTCATAAAAAACCTAACAACTTCGGCCTAGCCCTAACCCACCTTTTTTTTCTTAAATTAAATAAGTTTTAAGAGAATGCAACTAAGGAGATTCAAACCATTTCCTTCAATAAACCTTTTTTTTTAAATTAAATAAGTTTTAAGAGAATGCAACTAGGGAGATTCAAACCATTTCCTTCAATAAACAAGGCTATAGCATACCATCGCTGGGCTACGACCCACTTTGCACTTAAAGAAGCAATATAGGAACCCTTTAAATATTATTCGTTTAAATAAATTAAATGATTTCTAAATATTTACATTACAGGGGATTCGAACCCGAGTCACTATTATAAACCATAAGGCAGTGAACCGCTGGGCTACAACCCACTTGGAGCAAAAAATGCATGCAACATATATATAATCAAAACCGAAAAGAATCGGAATTTCAAAAAAATTATACAACCTGGATTTTAATCCCAGGTTATTGGAAAACCCTGCTCCGCCTAGGGTATCTCGTCCCCGGCCCCGGAAAAAAAAATTTCGGAGAATTTTCTGGGACTGGGGCTTACAATTGAAGGCTGGGGCTGACGGTCCCCGTCCTCGACCCCTGGTTTTGCCATCCTTACTTAAGCCCTATATGTTCTTGAGTCGGCCCTACTCCTCCCTCACCACACTTATCACTCCTTCACTGGCTTAGCACTCTCATCCCTATTTATTTTCGTTTTTACTTTAAACTTCTCTGCAATGGCGATAACCATGAAACCTTCTTTGTATTCATTGCCTTCCCTCCCATGGAGCCTCCCTCGAGCTCTAGCTTTGTGAAGCTCAATCCATTTCTTAGCTATCAAAATGCCTCCTTGCCAACTCTGTCTACCACTCACTAACTTACCCATCCACATGCTTTTGTAGCTATGTTGGAGAAGTCTGTTATCTAGCTTTAAATTGTTTCTTTTTACAATAGCCTTGACGTTTTTAGAAAGCTTCTAAGTGGCAAAAAGCCAAAGAATAATGAGAAGGCCAAGAAGGCTGAAAAGGCTGTGGAGGTGAAGAAACAACAAGATAGTTACGAGAGCTACATAATCACTAATAATAATAAAGGGAATATTATTTACTACAACAGTGGGAAGTAAACTCCTGAGGAGGATGAAAAAACTAGACTTATGATACAAGCTCTAGATTACTGCATTTCTCAAAATTAAGAGATAGTGGAGAAACAGAATAAAATGAATATCAAGCCAAAGAAGGAGAAGGGGAAATAAGGGGAGGAGGAGGAGGAGAAGAAGAAGAAACAAAAAAAAAGTCAAATGTTAATATTTGTTGTTTAGCTCAACTTTTTTTTAGAAAAAAAAACTAATTGCTTATTTTATTTTTTATATTTATAGGTTATTCTTGGAAGCAAGAAATATCCTGTACACGATGAGAAGAAGAAGAAGTTTTTAACTAGTGCCGATGGTAAAACTACTACTGGTGATCTTAATTTCAATTCTCAGTGGAAGGTATATATAATCCAAATAGATTTGATGTATAGTATTGGTTGATTCATGCATTGTTAGAGATAAAATCGCTGGCTTCTAACTCTAATCATGTTAGAGATGTGCCATTGTAAGTGAGCAAGTATTTCTTTTATTATCTGAAGGTCTAGCTAGACACAAGTTACTTTCTTAAAAGCAAGATCAGTATACTCAATAGCCTTCTGTTTTTAATTAGAGGAACTAAATATGGTGTGTCCTACATTTATTTCTAATTAAAATGGATCTCTTAGAGAGATAATAGTTAGCATGATTTCTTAATGATTTGAGTGTTTTGTTTTGTTCATCCATTACGAATTTGTCAGTAGGAGCAACCTTATGTTAATTTATAAGAATATGCAAGTATTCTAGAATCACTATATAGTTGGGTGTTCTTATATACAATGTGTATCTTTAGCTTTTGAAAATGTAGGTGTTAAGAGCTGGAATGTTTATTCCTGGTTCTTGATCAAATCAAGGGATCTGTCTTGCTTTAAAAATTAAGACATTTTTATGAACGAGCCATAGACATACCTAGAGAATGGAGTTGCCAGAGTGTTTGCAACCATAACACTATGTCAAAACCTCTTTTGAGACTTAATGGAACACAAACGAGCCATAGGCACACCTAGAGAATAGAGTCGCCACCCAATTATTAAATTGAGAACGAATAGAGGCAATCTGATCTCTCACTTCAAGACCTAAACTATCCACATCCTTTCATAGATGAGTTTGAGAAGTTAGGTATTGACCATTTGCCTCATCCGGATCAAAATCCGGTCTCCACTAGGGTATACCAAATAAAAATAACTTATATTGTTATACAGTCCGCTTATATTGTTCATTTTATGCACACGTTGTTCATTTTATCTTCTTTAAACAAATAAGTTGATTTTATTCAAGAAACTTATATATTCATATAAAGAAAGAAAGAAGAGAATATATTACAATTCCTTTCAAACATAGGGGATAGGGGAGATAATTACATTGCTCTTTAACAAATAAAGTAAATTCTACTTCTAACACTTCAAAATATTCATTCATTCATATAAACCAAACATTCAAAAAGCATATTCATGCATATCAAATATTCAATCTAGTCAATCCATTCAAGACTTGATAAATAGTGAATTTCTCACCATCATATGTAAGTCTATTTAATGTTCATCAAGCCTCTTTCATGGCATCAATCATATATTCATTCATTTTAAGTGACTGTCACTCATAAACAATGTGAGTCCACCACCACTTCATAACATCATATAATCATAATTTATCATTTATATTTCTAATCATGGTAATTATCTAAAATAAAATCAATCAATTAATTAAAATTCAATACAAGGCCATATCTAAAATCATGACATTTCTACCTAGCTTTGATAATTATATCATGGTAATTCTACCTAAGCATGGCAATTCTAGCCTATTTGTAATAATTGTAATAAATCATGGCAATTCTACCTAAACATGGCATTTCTCACCTAATTCAATCAGTCAAGATCAAGCATGGCTATTCTAGGTCGTCTCAAGCAATCAAAGCAAATTATGGTAATTCTTGCCTATTCTATGCTATTTCCTAGCACACTTCAAAGCAATTATAAATCTTTCTAGCATGATTCCAATCATGAGCTCCTACACATGATTCTAAGGCATTTGCAAAGAAAATAAACTCTTAAACATGTTTCTAATAAAGGAGAGAAAGAGGACTTACCTTAACAGGCATTTCCACCTTGCAAAACAAACAAGGGTTAAAATAATTCATAATAGCCCTAAACATGCTCCTAAGCATTGAAATAAATCCTAATTATGCTTATTCTGAGCAAAATAAAACCTAGACATGTTTATTCTAAAGCAAGAAAAATAAAAAAGAGAAAAGGAGGGAGAAGAGAGGACTCCTCTCAAGACGTATCCTTTTCGGGTTCAGAGCAATAGAACGCCTAGAAAAATATTGAATTAGAAAGATTCATTGGATTCTCAAGTGTGTTTTTAATAGAAAGAAAAGAGGATTTCAAAGTGTCTTGAAAAGTGCGCCAATGGGTGTTTACATAGTTGAAGGGTTGAGTTGAAAAAGGAAGTCAAAAATAAAAATAGGAAGGTTGGTGGCAAAATTTGCCAAAATTACAAGGAGGATAGTCGACCGGCTAGCTATGGTTGGACCGCCAGCCGATGGTGGCCAACTAAACCATAAGTTCCTCAATTTTCAGTGTAGTCCTTTTTGACCTTTAGTTGTTCGATCATGCATAACTTTTCGAGTTTAACTCCTATTTGTCGTCCATAAAATTTTGTGAAAACTAGATATCCGTAGCTTCGCAACAATAATGACTCATTGTCAGATTCTTCCTACATTAATTTCTGTGAAAACTAGATATCCGTAGCTTCGCAACAATAATGACTCATTGTCAGATTCTTCCTACATTAATTTCTGTGAAAACTAGATATCCGTAGCTTCGCAACAATAATGACTCATTATCAGATTCTTCCTAGATTAATTTTTGTGATTTTTCAAAATCATGTGTCAGTTTTCAAAGCTTCAGTCAGTTTCTCCTTGACTTTCTTCCTTTTGCTTCCAAGGGCAGTTCGATTATTTTCATTGCTCGACATTCATCTTTGATTCATCATTGAGCCTCAAAAATCTAGGCTTGCCCCCACTTTGGAGAAGTCTGTGAGACACAAAAATCAACAAAGTACTCTTGTTTCGTCTTTCCTCTTCTCATCTTGACATTCTGGCCTTCATCCGTATTTTGTTAGATTTCTCATCATCTGCTTTCCTCCTCAATTTTTGCAAAAGAGGTGTGCCCACTCAAGGACCAATGTGCCCACTCAAGGACTGATGTGCCCACTCAAGGGCTGATGTATGCCCACTCAAGGGCTAAAGTGCATCTTTCTAATGCATGCAATGCATTTCTTCAAGTGCAAACAATGTGCACTCTTCTAGTACAAACAAGTGCATCTTTCTGATACACGATATGCACTCTTCTGGTACAGACAGGTACATCTTTATGATACACAATGTGCACTCTTCTAGTATAGACAACTGCATCCTTCTAATACATAAAGTGTATCCTTACGATGCCAAGACGAAACACTCTTTAGTGTATATATTTTTTAGGCTTTGTTAGCACTTTTCAATGTGCTTATTCTAAGGGCTTCAAATACTTTTAAGTGCAGTTACTTCTTAAGGTTTTCAACACTCTTCGGTGTGCCTCTTCTTAGGGCTTATGCATATTCTAAGCGCTTAAAACACTCTTAAGTGCACCTACTTTCGAGAGTTTTTAACACTCTTTGATGTACCCTTTCTCAGGGCTTGTGCCTATTCAAAGGTCTTAAACCACTCTTAAGTGCACCTACTTCTTAGGGTTTTCAACACTTTCTGGTGCACCTCTTCTTAGAGCTTGTGCCTATTCTAAGAGCTTAAAACACTTTTAAGTGCACCTACTTCCTAGGATTTCTTCTAATGCATTTCCACTGGGGAAAACATGTATCGTGTAATGCTTAATGATCTTTAAACCTTTTTATTCTTTATGCCTTTAGTTGAGTATTCTTAATTATTCTTTGATCTCTCCAGACTTTGCATTCGTTGGGTTTCATGCCCTTCTTCCGAGTATTATTGCTTCTATTGTTCATTTCTTCTAGTTCATTAGGGAAAAATTCTTGATTGCTATACTTCAGCATTTTTTGTTCTTGATCTCTTCAGATATTGCATTAATAGGACCCTTTACTGGGGGAGTTCATATCATGTTGTTGATTCTTGAACTCACTGGGGATCTTTCCATTATCTTTGCAAATTCCTGCAAAATATCAAATATCTCTTGATGATTTGCAATCAATTCGAATTTTACCTTGTTTGGTTTATTTTTCAATGAGCTACTTTCTAGTCTTTGGAGGAATGCTTCCATGTGATTCTGATCAAAGATTCCATCAATTGATGTTACTCAACTTTCCTTCTGAGTTGTTATACTATTGCCATGGCTGGGTGTTTGTCACCAGTTGTGTTCGAAAATTCTTTCGGTCTTAAGGTCAATGTAAAATTAGCCTTTCCTTTCCTTTTTTTTTCTCTTCCTTCTATCTCTTGTTTTATCGCTTTTCTTTTTCTCTGTTTTTTTCTTTCTCTTCTCTTCTTTTTCTTTTCTTCCTTTTCTTTCTTCTCTTTTTTTTTTGCTTTTAGCCTTTTACTATTATGCCCCTAATTAAAAGGATAGCTGGCCAGCATAATAGTAAAAGGCTAAAAGCAAAATGTAGATCAAGGGACGTTGGTACTATTCACGACGGCTGTTACTGTTCCTCCTACGGATACTATTCACCAACCTGACCAGTTTGCTCCTTGGGCTATTCCACACACGTTTGCTTTTTGGCTGTCCCCCAGATGTTGATCATCAAAATCCAAGGAGCGACGTCAAACGTGCAAGCCACTGTTCACTATTCACCCAACCAGAACTATTTATCAGTACATTCATGCTTAATCTGGTGACTGGTATGCACTCCTTCTATTGCAATTTCACTTTAGAATTGTTGTGAATTTGCTATCTTGCGTGCATTTGGTTGCTTTGATTGTTGGTTGGATTTTTGGAGTTTTTGGAGTTGATTTGGATTGATTGCTACGTGTTGGAGTTTTTTCCACTATTTTCACCACACTTTTCCTAGCCTGTACCACACCATTCCCACCATGGCCACCCCCGCCCCTACCAAATTTAACCAACCCCAACGTCTACCTCGTAACACTCAAACATGTCCATCTACTCGAAACAACACCCACACACAATCCTTACCTAAACCACCCGGTTCTTGGGCCGACAGAGTTTGGGTTACTAAGGCCAACACTAGATTTCATCTTGACTCAATAGCCCGGAAGGTTCCGGGTTTGATTCTTGAGCTTCCTGATGATTTAGTTGATGATGCGGGGGCTGATTGGTTACGCTGTATTGTGGGATTTTTTTCGGGGTATACTATGCCTTTCCATGCTGCAAGTTCTATTGCTATGCATGCATGGAAGTCTAGTGGTTTGGAGGATGTCCGCTCTACTGGGACGGGTTTCTTGATATTCAAATTTAGAACGGTAGAGGAGGTTCATGATATTTTAGAAAGAGGGCATTGGATGTTTGGTGGGAAGCACATCATTCTGCAACAATGGAATCCTCATTTTTCTTTTGATCAGAGTAGGATTACCAGGATCCTAGTATGGGTTCGATTGCATGGACTATCATTTCCATTATGGTCAGCTAAAGCACTCAGTGCTATTTCTAGTATGGTTGGTCGACCATTATCATGTGACAGGATGATTTATGAGCACACTCGGTTATCCTATGCCAGGGTTTGTGTTGAGATAGATGCGGACCATTCTCTAGTGCAGGACTATGAGATCCGGTGTAAACTATCTTCTGAACCTATCAAGATCAGAGTGGACTATGAATGGAAACCAAAACGCTGCTCCAAGTGTTGTTTATTTGGCCATACCTATCCTGTGCCTATCGTGCATTCTTCTTCTAGAAAGGCCGAGGCACCAGATACTACTACAGCCCTTGTCTTGCGAGATAATGGGAAGACAGATGACCCTTCTATTGCAGCAGCAGTCCATATTGAGACTGGTCAGGATCCGGCTATTACTGCAGATGTAACTCCAATTCTACAAGACAAAAGTAATCTTACTGTCACTGGCTTGGGTTCTGAGTCTACTTCTGATTCTGATTCACTATCTCCTATTGAGGATCACCAGGATCAGATTTTGAAGGGCTCTTCTATCCCTATAGTTGATTCTGATCCTTTAGGGATTGCTCATTCAGAAAAGTTTGTTGCTCTGGATCCTCTTGCTTCCACTGAGACAGCTTCGGACGGTCGACCACCTACTGGTAAAGCTAAAAAAGGTCAGAATAAGAAGGGTGGCAATGGGGGTAAAGGGGGCATGCGCCCTCGATGATTTCTTTATTGAGTTTTGAGATTTTTCCAGCTTCCTATGATAGGAAGTTGGAATATTAAAGGCCTTAATGGCTTCTCTAAGCAGCGGGCAGTTAAAAACTAGATTTCTAAGTATTCTTTGGGTTTGATTGGTCTCTTGGAGACTAAGGTTAATCAGCAACGCCTTGCTTCAGTTGTTTTAGATATTTGACCTTCTTGGAAGTTCTTATCCAATGCCACTGAGTTAATTGCTTGTAGAGTTTTGGTGTGTTGGGATCCTACTTTGTACAGTTTGAGTGGTCTACAGCTTTCTCCACAGTGGATCGTTTGTCGAGCTACCAGATTATTAGATGGGGTTTCTTTTGGTTTGATTTTTGTTTATGGTTCTAATGATCCGGGTGTTCGTCGACAGTTGTGGGACTTTATCAAAGCTCAGTCCATGATTTTTGGTGACCTAACTTGGTTGGCATTGGGTGATTTCAATGCGATTTTACGTTCTTCGGATAGAGTTCGTGGGGATCATGCTTGGCACAGTTACATGGATGATTTTGGACAGTGTGTTCATGATGCAGCGTTGATCAGGGTACCATCTTTTGGGCTTCGGTATACTTGGCATAATGGGCAGCAGGGAGATGGTACTATTTTTAGAACTCTTGATTGGAGTTTTGGTAGTGCTTTATGGTTCTTGACTTGGCCAAACACAACTTCTGAAGTTCTTCCACGAGATGCTTCTGATCACAGTGTTTTGGTCATCAGGTTTGGAGATCAACGTAGGCAGATCTCTAGTCCCTTTAAATTTTTGAACTTTTAGGCTGACTGAGAGGATTTCTTAGAGATTGTTCAGAGAGTATGGTCTATGCCTATAGATGGCGATCCTATGTTTCGAGTCACACAGAAATTTGGTTTGTTGAAACGTGAGTTTAAGACTTTGCATGCCAAGGCTTCTAGTCACATCTCTGGTAGGGTCATTGAGGCTAGGGCTCGGTGGGCTGCAGCTCAGGCTGCTTTGGATGAGAGCCCTTATTCCCCAGATCGTATTTTGGCTAAGATGGATTTTGCTAAGAAGTATTCTCAGTTGTGCAGGGACGAGGAGGCTTTCTTTCGGCAGCGGTCAAGGATCCAATGGATCTCTTTGGGGGATCAGAATACCAGGTTCTTTCATAAGTCTCTAATCCATAGACAGGTCAGGAATCGGATTCATCAGCTTGAGGATGAGGATGGTACTATCGTTACAGATCGAGGTGACTTAGGTCATCTGGCTGTAAGGTATTTTCAGAAATTGCTTACAGCTCCTTCTCGACCTTCTATTGTAGATGCTTCTCGGTTTTTCTCTAGAAGAGTTTCTGAGGAGATGCTGCCTTCTTTGGTGTGCCCTATTACTGATGATGAGATCAGGTCAGCTTTATTCTCGATTCCCGATGATAAAGCTCCAAGGCCGGATGGGTACACCTCTCTGTTCTTTAAAGGGGCTTGGGACATTATTAGTGTCGATTTTAAGGCTGCTGTGCGCTACTTCTTTGCGACTTGTCGGATGCCGAAGTGTGTTAATGCAACTAGGGTTGCCTTGGTCCCCAAGGTTGAGACTCCGAGGACTATAAGTGACTTTCGACCAATCTCTTGCTGTAATGTACTCTACAAGTGCATCTCCAAAGTGATTGTGAATAGGTTTAAACCAGTTTTACCTGATGTAATTGGGAGTTCATAGTCTACTTTTGTCCCAGGTCAGAGGATCTCTGATGCCATCCTATTGACTCAAGAGCTCATGCATAATTACCATCTTGGGTGCTCGCCTCCCCGGTGCACTTTAAAGGTGGATATTTGCAAAGCTTTTGATACTCTTAGTTGGGATTTCATTCTTTTGGGGTTAAGGATGATCAGTATTCCAGAGTGTATGGTTCGATGGATCGCGATGTGCATGTCTTCTGCACATTTCTCTATTGCTTTAAATGGAGAGTTTCATGGTTTTTTTCCCACCTCCAGAGGAGTTCGACAGGGTGATCCGTTGTCACCATACCTTTTTGTGTTGGCAATGGATGGTTTGAATGGTATTCTTCGGGAGGCTTCTCAGAGGCCTGGTTTCTGATATAATTGGAGATGTCAGCAGGTCTCTCTCACTCATCTTTGTTTTGCAAATGATATGATGGTTTTTTGTAGGGCAGATGCGGGCTCTGTTAGTGTGGTTCGTAATGTTTTGCAGGAGTTTGCAGAGCTCTTTGGTTTAGTGATGAATTCTACCAAGAGTCATGTATTTTTTTCTAGAGTCAATGATGAGGACCGAACTGTGTTGCAGGCCATCTTGGGTTTTCAGGTGGGGAGTCTGCAAGTTAAATATTTGGGAGTGCCTCTAATTAGTACTAGATTGTGCCCTTCAGATTGTACTCCATTGATAGAACGGATTCTATCAAGGGTCAGGTTATGGACATTTGCTATGTTGACTTATGCTGGCCGTCTTCAGTTAATCAAGTCGGTACTCTTTTCCATACAGGTCTATTGGTCGTCCATATTCATATTGCTGGCAACTGTGGTATGAAAGATTGAGGGTATTCTAACTGCTTTCCTGTGGAGAGGGACCTCTTTGTCTCGTTCTAGGGCCAAAGTAGCTTGGGATTCGGTTTGCTATCCGTTAAAGGAAGGAGGATTAGGAATTAAGCGAGTGAAGGAATGGAATCAGGCCGCTATTCTAAAGCATGTTTGGAGACTTCTTTCTGATAAGTCCTCTACATGGTCTTCTTGGGTTCATAAAGTACTCCTTTAGGGCCGCTCATTTTGGCAGGTTCGAGTTACTTCTGGAGTCTCCTGGTCTTGGAGGAAGATTTTGCACAGTCGAGATTGGTGTAGGGGTAAATTTGTCTCTTGTATTGAAGATGGTTGTGACACCTCACTTTGGCAGGATTACTGGTTGCCACAGAGACGTCTTTGTGATTTGTTTTCTTTCAGGAATCTTTCATCTACAGGTCTTCCCTCAGATGCCAAGGTCTCCGCTATTATTTAGGATGAGGATTGGACTTTTCCTGATGGTGGATCGGCCCTTGGACGAATTTGGAACTCTATCAGCTTCTGGCCTATGATGGGGACTCCTGATCGTATTGTTTGGAAGGGCCACACCTCCGGAGTTTTCTCCATTGCCTCAACATGGGAGTTTTTACAGAGTAGACGAGCCGTGAATTCATTTCATCATCTTCTTTGGTTCCCTGGCCATGTTCCAAGACACTCTTTTATTCTTTGGCTTGCCTCCTTAGGTCATCTTCGCACTATAGATTGATTACAACGTCATGGCATGTTATCCTCTTCGGGCTGTATTCTCTGTGCCTCAGCAAATGAGACTCATGAGCATCTTTTCTTTAGATGTCCTTTCTCGTCTTCTGTATGGGAGGAGATTACAGCTAAGACTCTCATTGTTTGGCCATCTTCTGATTGGCTCACTCTACTTCATTGGGCTTCTCTTCATCTTCAGGGCAGAAAGAATTTTGAGCATATCCTTGCACGTTTGGTCTTTTCTACCACAGTTCATTTTCTATGGTATGAGAGGAATGATCGTGTGTATCAGTAGCGTCGTCGGACTTGTCATCAAGTGATTGATGAGATTTTTACCTTAGTTCGCTCTCGGCTTCTAACCTTAGAGGCCAAGTATGTGATCACTCCTCAACTTCGTGCCATATGGGGTCTTCATCATTAGTTTGTTTTCTTGGACTTTATTTTGCTAGATTGGGCTAATACGCCCTTTTGTTTTTATTGTTTGGGTGATCTTGGCTATATTGTGGTTGGTTTTGGGCCTATGCGTAATCGTTTTGTCTGGGGCCTTTGGCTTTATATTCTGTTTATTCGTTTGAAGCCTTTGGACTTTGTTATTTCCTTTTGGACTTGTGAGTACTAAATACTCTTCTTGGGGTATGCCCCTCGTATATTGTACTATCTTTTTTCTTTTTATGTGAATAGTAATTTTTCCAAAAAAAAATAGCTGGCCAGCTATGAAAGCACCTTGATTATGGTCGTGCTGCTCTCAGCCAATTATGCTTCGACTTAGATCATTCATGTTGAGGCATCACCGCAATTACCAGCTTCTCTCCTTTGCTTGAAATAATTTCTCCTCTCTTACATCTTCATATTTTGTCTATATAAATTCTATTTCTAATTTTGTGTTGTTTAGAACAGATGTGGGCATACGAGTTAGGCATACTACCTTTCTCATTTCCTACTTGTCAGGACTTTTCTTTTACACAAATGAAGAGGTAGGTTACACGTCGTGAAGAGCTTGAGAGATCTCAAAGCTGGATTTCTTTCGTGATTACATCCACACGATGATCTAGGACAAGGTAAAAGACATTATAGTCAATATTTCATTCTTTGCACGATTATCATATTTTTACCACATATCTATCCTTTGTAGATTCGTTCTGAGTGGTGAGGGCCCATTGAGGGATGTTCAGCTGCCATGAAGGTTGTTGCCCTATATATCAACTACCGCAACCTTCTTCCATGCTTGATAGCATGATATGGTATTTGTGTGATCAAGTTTGAGATTGGTTCAGACGTCCAAAGCATCACCAAATTCCTCCTTCTACACCAGTCTTACGATAGATTTTGCTGATTTTGCTATGGAGCTAGAGGTGACCGTGTACACTATAGGATTCAGTTGAGCAAGATCAAGTTCCTTGTGGCAACAATTTCTTATGTTGAGTGGGCTCGAGCCACATTTCTATATACTAGGCCAGTTTGACCTACTAATGAGGTTCCCCATCCCCCTATTAGTGCTACTCGTGGCTCTTCCAGCTGTGCAGGTCGTTCTTTCGCTTGTCATGGGAAGAGATCAAGGGTTTCTTCTTCTGGTACTGGCACCTCTGCCTCTTTTGCTACAACTGCTAAGTAGCCATGTCTTCCTTCAGCCCCTACAAATGCTCCAGCTATTCTAACTAGTCATGTAATTGGCGATCTTTAAGCCTACCCTAGCAATGTAATCTACACATAGGATGCTAGCGGGCAAATCAGTAGCCATGTGATCACTGAGGATCCAACCATGCCTATTCCTTTCGTTCCTCATGATACCACTCTGGTAAGCCTTCTAACTATGTCTTCTTCAAGCTTTCTATTATGCTTCAAATATTTTGTTAGTCATAAAATGCAACGCAACACAAGTACCACGATTTTCCATTAAACGTGTCTTTCGGATGTAAGCTGCTTCTCATGGGCATGTCTTGCTAAATGTCTCATCAGTATCAAGTAAAGCAATACTCTAATTTCATGTATGTATGATTTCCTTCCTAATAGTTTTTCTAATTATATGCTTTTTGCTTAGATCAAATGAGTTGTCAAGAGAATGCTTATTTGGAGCGGGAGATTGAGCGCCTTCAGGCCCAGATTACTATATTTTCTGTTGACGATGATGATAATGATGGTGATGAGTGAGGACTATCAGCTTTCACTTTCATGTTGATTTCTTTTTGTATTGTTCGTTTAGCTTCCATGTACAAAATTCTATGTTTCAACTTTGTATAGTCAAAGAAATCGGTTGTATGAACAAACTCTAAAGGCTTATTGAAAATTTTCTATTTTCAGCTTCGTGCATTGCTTATTAAACCGTGCGTATTTTGGTCAATTTACATCCAAATTTGTTCAAATTTGTTTTCACATCATCATTTATTCAATTTTGAACAAAATTATAAAATCTAGAAGTCACACGCTGAAAAATGCTTGTCGTTACGCAAACCAGAAGTCGAAACACATGAAAAAAGAAGTTAGAGGGCCTTTTGCCCTAACCACCACCGACTGGCTGTTGAACCACTAGTTGGTTGTCCTACCACCATCGATCAATGGTGGGACAGTCAGCTAGTAGTCCTTCCACTGCTAGCTGGTGGTCTTTCCTTCTCTTGCCTTTTTTTCTATCTTCTCCTTGTAATACAAAAGGAGATTCTCCTCTCCACTATTTTTCACACCTTCCAACACTTCCTCCCTCGTTTCTTGAATTTTCTTTCGTGCTTCTCAAAACCTTTCACACTTTTTAGCATGTCTGAGGCCTCTCTCAAGACCTTTCAGCCTCTCTTGAAGCTTCTAAAGGACGATGACTGGAAGCAGCTCGAATCTAGGGACCTCTACAATTTGAAGTTTCTTCAACATGTGACAATCAACATTCCTTTTCTTAAAGAGTACATAATCTTCTCGGATTCTCATGATCACATCTTTTGCTTCAATGGTTAAGAGCTTTGCCCATGTATGAGGAACTCTCTACCATACTCGATTGTCATTCATCCAGTTTTGAGAGCATCATTTTGCCCGTTATTTAGACACCGTCAATATGTGAACTTGCCAACTTCTTCGACTTTTCGATTTCTACCATGGGTATTCATACTAGAGGTGGTAGAGTGACATTGTCTTTCATCATGCCTTTGCTTGAGATGATGGATAAGACTTATTTGGTTGGCTTCATTTTCTTCAATTTAGCCTTCTTGTACAATTTCTACTGCTTTCATCAGATGGTCTCAGAGTCCCACATCTTGTGACCATCATTCCTTATATGGGATCAAGTTTCACGGCAATTCCCTTGATTCCAGCTGAAACATTGATCGGGCTAGATTGTGAGTCAAAGGTTTTATGGCAGCCTTCTACTTTTTCAGGTATTTTTCTTTTTACCCTTATTTTTGCCTAAGTCATCCTTTCAGGTTTTCAGCTTAGCAGGTTAATTTCTTTCTTTTCTTTTTCATGCTCTAATTTGTGTCTAAGCCGTCCTTTTAAGTTTTTGACTTAGCAAGCTTAACCTAACTTTTGCCTGAGTCACCCTTTTTGGGTTTTCAACTCAAGGGGCTTTTTTTTTTCTTTTTCTTCTCAGATTTGGCTACAAAAGAGGTTGTCTATTCTAGCACCACCTGAGGGAGATATTTGCCGTTATAGTCCTTGAATTCATACGAGGAGGAGACTTAAGAGACATTCTTCTTAGGTTGACTGGCTTTGAGTCATTCTTGATGCTCAGATTCGTTGGCACAATCTATGGTGGAGGTTAGAGCACGTGACAGTGGAGACTTACATCGTGAGCATGCCTTTAGCTAGTTTCACCCATAATTCTTTCTATGATCCTACTATACTACGTCGACAGTATGGACTTAAGCAAAAGATCATGGTCTCACCGACTGCTTTCAATCCTAAGAGACTGCTTGCTCATTTTCTAAAGTGTGTGAGGGATTCTTTCCTATATCAGACCATCGAGAGAAATCTTTTCCATGGTCCTGACTTTTAGATGGACGACCAGTATAAGGATTGGTGTCTGTTTAAACTTCTATTCCTGATCCTGCTATTCCAGCTAGATAGTGCCATGAGTGTGGCGAGCCTATTCGTAGTCCAACAAAGAGACAAAGACAACATTGATAGTTTCACTATTAGCTTAGATGTTAGATGCTTTCCTTTTGTTATCATGCAAAATAATAAAGCATTTCAAAGGCATATTTTTTCCAAACAATTTCATTTCATTAATAAAAGTATAATCGTTTGTTCTTCAAACAATATATACACCATGAGACAATTTTTATTATTAATTAGCCATTTTTGGTTTTTTGATTAATTATTTTTCCTCTCACTCTCTTTTATTTTATTCATACTTTCACACATCGTATCTCTTCAACCTATCGATGTTGATGGACTCAGTGAACCCATTCTCTTCCATATCTGATAAGATGACAGCTCCGTCAGACATGACCTTCATTATAATAAATAGGCCTTTCTAGTTGGGTTTGAACTTCCCTCTCGGATCAAACACTACTGACTTGCTTGTTTAAGGACCAACTCCCCTTCTTTTAACTTCCTTGCCTTTATTCTCTTGTTAAAGGCTCGAGCAACCCGCTTCAGGTAAAGTTGCATATGATGTCTAGCCTTCATTCTTTTCTCATCAATCAAGGCCAATTGTTCACATCTATTTTGAATCCACTCTCCTTCAGGAATTTTTACCTCTATTAGAACTCTCGCTAATATCATTTCTATGTCAATTGGTAGGACCGCTTCTGAACCATAAAACAATGAGAAGGATGTCATGCCCGTTGAGCTTTTAGGTGTCGTTCTATAACCCTATAATATAAATAACACACTACAAGAAAAATGCTCATATTTGACATTCTTGAAAGCACCACCAATGGCACCTCCAAATATGATCAATTTACCATATTTGGCGATCAGTCAATGTGCCAAATATGCACCTGACTACACTTGGCAGTTTTTGACCACCAAGTATAAATATTTTAAAAAAATAAAAAAGATATATATACTTGGCAGTTTTTAACAGCCAAGTATAAATAGTTTTAAAAATAAAAATATATATATACTTGACAGTTTTTAGCCGCCAAGTATATATTTAATTACACGTAGAGTGGAAATAATGAGTTTAACAATTAAAGGACCAAAAATTGATGTCTTCATGCTATATCCAAACACCTTAATAACTATAGCAGCAACAACTGTCTTAACAACGATAACCAAAATAACAGATGCTCGCAAAATGTCCACATGATTCCAGAGGAAATGTACATGCATAAGCATTCCAATGCTTGAAAGAAAAAGAGCTGCAGCAAGATGAAAACTTATGAGCCTTGATAAATTGCTACATCAGGCAGAGTACGTTCTCATAATTAGACTGCATTGTTTCATCTCTAATGCCTACTTGCCCAAGAATCTCAATACACATGCTTCTACTCATTATATAAAGTTGTCAGACAGATGAATTATAGGGTGTTTGTCATCCAGCCATGCTGTAGTCTTCTGCATGCTCATAAAGATTATAGCTCCCTGACATTCCCATCTTTCCAGACAAATGATCATCTCCTGCACAAGTTATTTTAGAGGTAAATTATGGACCACCGCCACATACAATTTACAATTACATTACTAATATACACAACTCTCTTATGCAGAAGGATATTTCTTGTTTTTGGCTATGATCAACTTGGATAAATTGATAGAAATTATATGCGTAAAGCATCAACCAAGCCACAGATTAAAGAAAATCATAGATAACCGAAACTAGAATGCCAGAAAAATCACACTTTAGAGGAAGTACATAATGTTAAAAGATTCTCACCTGGCATGGCATCAAGAACATCATGCATGACAGCAGCTCGAAACTCCAAGTCAAAGTGACTTTCAACACGTTGCTTGGTGACAGTCTTGGGAGCATTCTCTTTTTATGCTGATGTTGCTAATGCTAACTTCTTCCTCATCTAGATTACAAAAAAGAACAAATAAATAAGCGTATGATACAACTCAGCCAGTTTTAAGAGAATTCCCATATTTACATTGCTTTTAATTATTCTGCTTAAAAGGGTATGATACAACTCAGCCAGTTTTAAGATCAAGTTGAACCAAAAAATAGGAATCAACTCAAATAAGGTACCACATCCTTAACTTTATTATTTTTCCAATGGATGCATCCAAAAAGCTAGGCACAGTCAAAAGCAGAAGTGTATGGCAGCTGTGAAGTTGGTTTAAGAAAAAGATAATAAATACGAGCTATTTTGCATTTGATATAATGTAACTGTAGGGGATTATACATACCTTTGAAATGGCAATAGCTTCATCCAGACCAGGCGGAGGAGTATCCAACAACTCTCCCAATTTTAGTCTCCCAAACTATTTGACGAACCAAATCAGCTTTCTCCTGGGCATGTATCGCCCAAAGCAGCTTTCTCCTAACCCTCAGCTTCCTCTCCAACTTACAAGGAATCTAACATCCCCATAGAGGAGCAAGACGCTTATACAAACTGTAAAAATTCAAGAAAATTGGTTATAGATGCACTCCCACACAGTTTTGTTTACATTTCAGAGAACAAAAAGGAGCAAAATTAAATAAGCATACCCGAGATTAATTAAAACACCTATTAAGATTTTTTTTTTAAATCAATCTAACAAGGGAATTATGTTCATATAAGTCCTTACATTGTACTTCAGTATGTAGAAAGACGAATAACTAGCAGTTGCCACCAAATCACCACTATCAGCCCAATACAGATTCTGGGATGTTTTAAAAGCATAATTAATATAATCCATAAAGCAATCATAGCTTGAAATGATAAAAAATGAAAACAGTCTATTTTAGGCACATTAGCACTTACTTTCACAGTAACATCAATCCGTCTAATCAATCTGCATTCAGCCCAATCATAAAAGCAAATAAAATCATTTGAGCACATTGCCAGCAAAGTGCCCCCATAAGTGCACATTAGATCTATTTCTCCATGCCAAAGTTGTGTATATAATATACTCACCATCTCTACAGACAACAACAAACCTCCCATTAGGATTGTGCTTCAAGCTCTGCAAGACAAAAAGAAATATAGTAATAACAATACCAATAACAACAGAGAGACCAAGAGACCATGTAAACACATTAGATAAATTCCTCCATATCATTACACTTTAATTGGCAAATAAAGAAAAACCTTGAAAAGTACCAGTTAGTACGGAATAGATTCTCCCATCATGTCCTTTAAACTCTTTAGAAACTACTATAACTTCTTCATGTGATCTCTACACACCTAAAACCTACTTAAAGAGGTGACTTTTGAAATCCTGATGACTATTAAATGCAAATAGTATTTGAAATAAATCAAGAAAAAAATTTCCAACAAATAGAAAAATAGACAACGTGAACAAGTAAAATTAGATCTTAAGCAGCAAAAATTGATAGTCTGTTTCTACATATACATGATTAAAGCAGCAAATGTTTAGATATACATCTATGAATGTGCTTTGAAAGATTTACACTAAATAAGACATGGTAAGGAAGGAAGCAGAGAAAAGATAGAAATGCATAAAACAAAACAAATCTGAGCAAATAAAAACAGGCAGCAAAATGCCAACTCACCTGTGGGTAAAGATCACAGGTTCCTAATTCCTTAACAGCCAAAGGCAATCTTTCTCCATCAGTAACCTAAGATGCAAGAGAAGCCAATTACTTAAACCGTCATCTATTTTAGAAACATAACATGCAGCAAAGGAAGCAGACAGTCTAAGCTCAAACCTCAAAATCTGCTCCAACACTCTTGATGTTCATAGTTTGAATTTTATTGTGCTTAGCCCATATGATCTTTCCACTATTATCCATATTAGCTACAAGTTCTTCACGACCAATTTTCACCATAATGGTTCCTTCATCATAACCAATTACAATTCTGTGCAATGAAATGAACAGTAATAGTGTCATGATAAATAAATAAATAAATAAGAAATTAAAAAAAGTATATTTTTAAGTATGCATTAAACAGAAATTTACAACTTCAGTAGCATATATAAATATAACTCTCCAAAAGCTTAACCGAAGAGAATTGATGTTTTTGAAACACTAGAACACATTCTCCAATGTGTAGATATCTACTGGAGACCCCATACATACAAGATTGACAGAAGTAAAATTTATATTACAGATGTATATGTAGAAACTCACTTGCGAGAACCTTTCATATACCCAACAGCCCAAACTCTTTCCAGACCATAATTCAACGTGTTCTCAAGCCTGCAAGACAAGAAACTCAGTTTAGAAACATTTCAAAGAACTCTATATGGCTCAATCAGATATAACTACTATTCAAAAAATAATACTCATGATGAAGATTATTATAATATAAAAGAAACTGGAGGATTTTTTTTCACACATGCATGGTTTAAAAAAAAATCCATAGTTTGATATTAAGCTTTCTATTTCAAAGCATTTACCAACCTAAAGGATATAAAGTCTAAATAACCAATGGATAATTTAAAATACATCAAAGCTTGAATTTAAATTTGGAAATAAAATCTTATTGTGAACAAAAAATTACTAGCAGATGAAAGCCAAGCATAATCCATAAGCTTATAAACCTTGAAAAGTAAATAGAGCAGATAAAAGGTTACCCATAAGTAGTTGCATACCAAATACGAACTATCCCATCCTCAGAACCTGTGATTATAATCGGAAGTTCAAGATGAAAACATACTGCAGAGACATTGTGAGTATACCCTTCCAGCGTTTGGACACAACTTTTGGTTTGATAATCCCACACCTATTTTCATATAATATCTTCATTATGTACTCCACATCAATATAAATAGACAACCAAAACATGACGAAACAAAAGAAAAGTTGGTGCCAAACTTTAGCAATGTGATCATCTAAACTAGTGATCAAATAAGGTTTATCACCTCCAGTAAAATAATCAACACGATTTACTCCTTTCTGATGAGCATCCAACGTGAAATTTGGACAAGATAAGCGTAAGTTCTTTGTTGGGAAGCCCATCAGACAGACCTCTAGCAAAACCAGGCTAAGTTTGAACCCGGACCTTTACTGCCTCAAAGGGGCAAAGTGCAACATCAGCGATCACCTCAGCAGATGCAGAGCTAGCAAGGTAGATTAAGGTCTTATACTTCGCATAATACTCTGGACCAGCGAGATCAGAATAGTACTTCTTGAAGAACTCATAGAATCCAAACTTGCAAGCTCCCTGAGCACTGTAACCAAGCAGTGTAGGTACCCATCCCCTAAAGAAGGCCCTCACTCCCTGCTCCTTCAACAAAACTCCAAAACCAGATGATATGCTCTTGTACTTTGCAGGATCAATCTACAAAAGCAATATTCAAAATACACATGATGAAAATATTATCAAACTGAAGCCACCTATTAAGATTAATAATAAAGCAACAGATAGCATATGTAACAAAACTAGCGAAATACTGTGTTTGGTAGCAAGGAATCGGAGGTTACTAATTGGAGACAAATCTCCAATCAAAAGTCGAACTACCTTAAATTCCAAATCCGTGGTGCCAAACGCAGCCTTATTTAATATTATGTATTCCCTATTTTATTCGAGTAAGGATGCATACAATCAAAAACCTCGAAACGATCCGAAGAAATTTCAAAAAAAATAAATCGATTAAAAATAGTATATTAGATCCAGCAACAATTGTTAAGAAGTTGAGATATAATATGATGTGATCTTCAGAAAAACAGAATCAAAATCCGAATCAAAGACTAATCATATGATAAGTTAAGCGAAAAAAATCAATATAAATATGTACAAACACAAAGGAGCGAATCTCGTGCCAAATCTAAAACTAAAACAGTCAAAATCAGTCAAAAACGGAATTTAAAGTAACATATCTGTAAGCGAAAGACAGACCCGCATACTACACTTAACGAGATCAAGAGGAGTGACAGCCATGTGAGTAAGCCCACAGCTGAGGATCCCGCTGGCAGTACACGCAGCGTAAAATGCTGGAGAATACATCTCTATCTTCTTCCCCAGCTCGCTCGGCGAAGCCACAACGAAGCTCCGCCTAGTCGAGGAGGGAGCAAGAGCTGGAGCCGAGGCCGCGGCAGCTGCATCGAAGGCAGCAGTAGAAGCAAAGGATTTCTGTAGAGGAGAAGTAGAGTAAAGGAAGCTTGGTATGAGAGAATTCCTTGACGAATTTAGATCTAGGAGATTACGGCTAGGGTTGTTTCATTTTCTTTATATAGGATTGTGAAATTTCAGAAAATCCATATCTATTAAAAATTATCAAAATGATCCTCCTGTTCAGTCCCTATATTTCAAACTTTTTCATTTACATCATTAGACTAATTTTTTATAATTTTTAGAGCACTAAACGTTTTAATTTAATTTTTAAAATAAATTATAATAATTTTTGCATATTTCAAATGTTATATTATTACAAAATAATTTTTTTGATATTTTTAATTGTTTAATTTTCATCAAAGCAATTAAATAATGTGATTTTCATCACTTTGAAATTAAAAAATAATTTTATTTATTTCATAAAATTTCCACATTTAAAAATTCATTTTTCTAAAATTTAATATTTAAAAATTTATTCTTTTCATACATATAATAATGTTATCTTTAATTTAAAGATTTTTAAAAATTATTTTTAATTTTAGATTAAAAATAAAATTATATTGTTTAATTATATTTAGATAAATTTATTGAAATTTTAAATATTATATTCACATATTTGAAAGAAAAATGAAAAAAAAAGAGGAAAATTTGAGAGGAAAAAGAAAAAATTATATTTTCACATACTTGTCAAACTTTTATAAAAATGTGATATATATATGATTGAATAAGACAAAAAGTGACAAATAAGATGAATTGATAGGTTTGACTTTTAATACATGGTTAAATTTCTCACTTTTTTAAAAAACTGCCAAATAAAAAAATTGTGAAGTGACAAATATGCAAAAAATTCTTGTAGTGACAGCTTTTCAAACCAATTTTTGTATGTCTGCATCGTCTTGGCCAACATCTTTTTGATGTTCTTATTGGCCGCTTCTACTGCTCCATTTTCTTGTGGTCGATATAGAGATGACTTATGGTGTTCAAACCCATACTTTTCAAACAAAATCTTAGTCTGAGCCTGGAAATGAACCACATTGTCAGTCACGACATGATACGGTACTCCAAACCTGTATATGATATTCTTCTCGATGAACTTCGCCATTTGCCTTGCCTCTAGTTTACCATAATACTCAGCTTCTATCCACTTGATAAAATAGTCAATCGCCACCATTACATATTGATACCCATTAAAGGCTAACAACCTTATTTCGCCTATAATGTCAATGCTCCATGTAGTAAAGGGCACAACATTATCGTTCCTTATAACTCCAAAGGTGGTTGGTGAATCAAATTTTCATTGATCTAGCACTAGTGACATCTCTTCACAAATTGGGCACAATCCGTCTCCATGATTAGCCAATAAAAGCCCTACCTTATTTTCTTCTTCGTAAGTATTAGCCCATTCATGTGTGGCCCACATACTCCACTATGGATTTCCTCCATGAGCCTTCTAACTTCTTTCTCATCAACATATATCAATTGCATCCTTTCTGGCATTCTCTTGTACATTACTCCTTAATGGTAAGTAAATTGTTAGGCCAACCTTTACAATATAGCCCTATCTTTTTCACTAGCCTTATCTGACAGAATTATGTCTTCTACGTGTCTCTTCAAATCATAAAACCATGGCTTCTCATCCACTTCAGCTTCCATTACATGAGGTTCCATGTAGCAAAGATCCCATGCTTATGATATCACTATTGGCCTTACCAACAGTTCTTGAGTGCTCACCCAAACTGATGCCAAAGAAGCTAAAGTGTCAACCATATGATTCTAATTTTTGGGTAAAGGTACACAACTTGAACCTGTTGGCCCTAAGGCTACATGATAATTTTGATGATAACAATACACATTGATTCATTATGATTTACTAACATGTTTATTTATGTGCAAGAGTAATATCATTGAAATAATTGTAAAATCAAGAAAGGCTTATTAAAATGAAGTGTTGAAGCTAAGGAGAAGACTACATGTTAAAGGCACAAAGTTTAAGAACAAGGTTGACTCAAGAATGTGACACATGAGCAATGTTCAATCAATTGGTCATATATATCTCTACAAATATCCAAATGATGTGATTCTTGAGCCTTTGAAAAGCTTACTCAATTTATAACATTTCATATGTTTTAAAGAAATTCAAATTTTAAGTGTAAGATCGTCCAAATCATCATGCAAATTGGAAGACAAATGGAAGCAGTTGACATGAGCACCGAATACTCTTTTGGACATATCTTGAGCTAGAAAAATCAAAATGACATGATTCTTATGGAATTGGAAAGAGGACATAATGAGGCACATTTCATGTGTTTTGAAGAAATTCAAATTTCAAATGGAAGGCTGACATAATTGACATATAATTCAGTGGACTGACACAGAGAAGAAAAATCAACTCATATGAGCACCGAATGATTTTTTGTCCATATCTTGAGATAGAGATATCCAAATGCTTTGATTCTTAATGTTTTGGAAATATTATTGAAATATGCAGATCTTTTATGTTTTGAAGAAATTCAAATTTCAAACGAAAGGCTAACAGAATTATCATTCAATTTGGTGGACTGATACAAGGAAGAAAAATAAAGTCACATGAGCACCGAATGGTGTTTTGGCCATATCTTAAGCAACCGATATCCAAATGACTTGGTTCTTGATGCGTTGGAAAGCTTATTCAATTGTGCAGATTTTTATGTTTTGTAGATTTTCAAATTTCAAATAGAACATTGACAAAAATGGTAGACAAGATTACGATTTTTATGATGGGCAAAAAATTTGAAGTTCGTGTCTTCACTTGATTAAGTTCATCCCATTTGCTTATAAAAGGAGCCCTTCTCCCATGCATTCAGTAAGAGCAAGAGAAGCATCTATCAAGCAAAAAATAAGAGAAATATCAAGTCTAGAGAGCTTTTACATTCTTTATCTACTCTTTGAAGAGAGTTGTACTTTTGTTGTAAAAATTATCCTTGTTCTTGTATTGTGGTGAGAGTGAATTCTTCTTGTAAAGGATAGTTGTTATCCTTGAGAGAACTCTTGGTGTGTGTTATCAAGAGTTGAAAGAAGTTGCCTTGGTGAGGTTATTCATCAAGAAGAACTCTTGGTGTGGTGTTATCAAGAGTTGAAGAAAAATCCTTGGTGAGGTTGCTCATCAAGAAGAACTCTTGGTGTGGTGTTATCAAGGGTTGAAGAAAGTTGCCTTGGTGAGGTTGTTCATCAAGAAGAACTCTTGGTCTGATGTTATCAAGAGTTGAGGAAAGTTGCCTTGGTGAGGTTGTTCAGCAAGAAGAACTCTTGGTGTGGTGTTATCAAGGGTTGAAGGAAGTTGCCTTGGTGAGGTTGTTCATCAAGAAGAACTCTTGGTGTGGTGTTATCAAAAGTTGGAAGAAAAAGTCTTGGTGAGGTTGCTCATCAAGCAAGTTGTAAAGATTTCTACAACTTAGTGGAAAGCTTAGCTCGTGGAGCTAGAAGCCCGTGGATGTAGGCAAGGTTTGCCAAACCACGTAAATTAAGTTTGCACTCTCTCTATCCCTATCTCTTTATATTTACTTGCACTTGTGATTGTTCGTTATTGTTATTCTCTTGATTGCATCTTTAATAACTTCTATTTTCATCTTCTTCACATTTATTCTCAAAGAAAGAGTTAAATAATTTTGATCTTTCAAGAAAATTTTTCTAAATCAGTTTTTATAAATAAAAACTCAATTCAACCCCCCTCTTGAGTAGCCATACCTGGGTCAACAGAACCTCCCAATCAACCTTCTAATATGCTCCAGATACAGCTTCAACCTTCCTTTCCTTAGACCCCAATTTTCATTAGTTTGAGAGATGACTAGCTTCAAATCTTCCAACACTTCCATTTTGTCGATACCCATCGTAATCATGATTTCTAACCCAAAGGCATAGGCCTCATACTCAGCTATATTGTTGGTAACTCTAAACTCTAGCTTCCTAGCAAAAAGGATGACTTCTTTAGTTGGTAAGACCATAATAACTCTTTTTTACACCATTTTGATTGATAACTCTAACAAGGAACATGCTCTATGCCACTATCAAGATTATCCCCAGATGTTCATCTAGAAAATCCATCTCCCATGGTTCATCATTGTCGACCGTATTCATAGCCAAGAATTCTGTGACGACTCTTTCATGTTAGCCCTAAGGCTACATGATAATTTTGATGATAACAATACATATTGATTAATTGAGATTTACTAACATGTTTATTTATGTGCAAGAGTAAGATCATTGAAATAATTGTAAATCAAGAAAAGGCTTATTAAAATGAAATGTTGAAGCTAAGGAGAAGACTACATGTTAAAGGCACCAAAGTTTAAGAACAAGGTTTGACTTAAGGAATATGACACATGAGCAATGTTCAATCAATTGCTAATATATATCTCTATAGATGTCCAAATGATGTGATTCTTGAGCCTTTAGAAATCTTACTCAATTTATAACATTTCATATGTTTTAAAGAAATTCAAATTTCAAGTGAAAGGTTGTCCAAATCATCATGCAAGTTGAAAGACAAATGGAAGCAGCTGACATGAGCACCAAATACTCTTTTGGACATATCTTGAGCTAGAAAAATGAAAATGACTTGATTCTTATGGAATTGGAAAGAGGACTTAATGAAGCAGATTTCATATGTTTTGAATAAATTCAAATTTTAAATGGAAGGTCGATATAATTGACATGAAATTCGGTGGACTGACACAGAGAAGAAAAATCAACTCATTTGAGCACTGAATAATATTTTGTCCATATCTTGAGTTAGAGATATCCAAATGACTTGATTCTTATGGAATTGGAAAGATGATTCAATGGATCAGATTTCATATTCTTTGAAGAAATTAAAATTTCAAACAAAAGGCTAACATAATACACATGCAAGTTGGTGGACTGACACATAGAAGAAAAATCAAGTCACATGAGCACTGAATGGTGTTTTGGCCATATCTTGAGCTAGAGATATCCAAATGACTTGGTTCTTGATGCGTTGGAAAGATTATTCAATTTTCCAGATCTTTTATGTTTTTAAAATTTTCAAATTTCAAATGAGACATTGACAAAAATGGTAGACACAATTTCGGTTTTTATGGTGGGTAGAAAATTTGGAGTTGGTGTCTTCACTTGATTAGGTTCATCCCATTTGCCTATAAAAGGAGCCCTTCTCCCATGCATTCAGCAAAAGCAAGAGAAGCATCTATCAAGCTAAAAAAATAAGAGAAATATCAAGTCTAAAGAGCTTTTATATTCTTTATCTACTCTTTGAAGAAAGTTATACTTTTGTTGTAAAAAATTTTCTTTGTTCTTGTATTGTGGTGAGAGTGAGATCTACTTGTAAAGGATAAGAGTTATCCTTGAGAGAACTCTTGCCTTGGTGAGATTGTTCATCAGGAAGAACTCTTGGTGTGGTGTTATCAAGAGTTGAAGGAAGTTGCCTTGATGTGTTTGTTCATCAAGAAGAACTCTTGGTGTGGTGTTATCAAGAGTTGAAGGAAGTTGCCTTGGTGAGGTTGTTCATCAATAAGAACTCTTGGTGTGGTGTTATCAAGAGTTGAAGAAAATTGCCTTGGTGAGGTTGTTCATCAAGAAGAACTCGTGGTGTGGTGTAATCAAGGGTTGAAGTAAAAAGTCTTGGTGAGGTTGTTCATCAAGCAAGTTGTAAAGATTTCTACAACTTAGTGGAAAGCTTAGCCCGTGGAGCTAGGAGCCCGTGGACGTAGGCAAGGTTTGCCGAACCACATAAATTGAGTTTGCACTCTCTCTATCCCTATCTCTTTATATTTAGTTGCACTTGTGATTGTTCTTTATTGCTATTCTCTTGATTGCATTCTATTTTCATCTTCTTCATCTTTATTCTCAAAGAAAGAGTTAAATAATTTTGAACTTTCAAGAAAAGTTTTCTAAGTTCGTTTTTATAAATAAAAACCCAATTCACCCCCCCTCTTGGGTTGCCATACCTGGGTCAACAAGTGGTATCAGAGCAAGGTTGCTCAATTTTTTAAATCTTAATCGATTTTTGAGCTATGGCAACTTTTAATTCAACTTCATATGTTGAGGGACTTTCTATCTCTAGACCTCCATTTTTTAATGGAAGTGATTACTCTTATTGGAAAACTAGAATGAGTATTTTCTTGAAATCTTTTGATTATGATTTATGGTCTATTGTTTTGGAAGGACCTTTTGTTCCTACCAAAATTGAAAATGGGGAATGCATGCTTAAAGAACCTAAAGAGTTTAGTGAAGATGATAAAAAGAAATTGAGTTTGAATGCTAAAGCTATGAATGTGTTGTATTGTGCTCTAGATAGAAATGAGTTTAATAGAATATCTACTTGTACTACGACACAAGAAATATGGCATACACTTGAAATAACTCATGAAGGAACTAGTCAAGTTAAAGAATCCAAAATTAGTATGCTAGTTCATAGTTATGAGCTTTTTAAGATGAAACTGGATGAATCAATTTTTGAAATTTTTACTAGATTTATGAATATTGTCAATGGTTTGAAATCTCTTGGTAAATCTTATTCTAATGTTGAAATGGCGAGAAAGATTCTTATGTGTCTACCAAAATCTTGGGAACCAAAGGTGACGGCAATTCAAGAAGCAAAGGACCTTACCAAACTACCATTAGAAGAACTTATGGGTTCTTTCATGACTCATGAAATCACCTTGAAGGAGAATGAAGAAGATTGCGAAGTGGCAAACATGTGCTTTATGGCTTTAAGAGAAGATGAGGTAAGTATTCTAAACTATGATCCTAAACTTTCATATGATGAATTACTTGAAGCATTCCAAAATTTACATGTGCAAGTTGATAAGCAAAATTCAAAATCAATGCTTTCAAAAAGAAGTCAAAAATCATGTTATCTCAATTAGAAGAGTTGGTGGAAATAAATGAAGCTTTAGAAAATGAAAATGAAATTTTAAAGCAAAAAGATTTTGAAAGTTTGGAAAATCAAATACATTTATTAAAAACTGAAAATGAGATTTTAAAACAAAAGGATTTTGATAAATTAGAGAAAGAAAATGTTATTTTGAAAAAGGAAAATAATGATTTAAGAAATATTGTTGATAGTTTTACAAAAAGCACAAAAAATTTGAATTCTATGTTACAAAACCAAATGTGTGTTTTTGATAAAAGAGGGATAGGATATAAAACTCATAAAAATCAAAAGTATTTTAAAAACTATTTTGTTCATGCATCTTCTAGGAATAATCATAATCATTCATGTACCTATTGTGGAAGAAAAGGACACAAAGTGTACTCTTGCTATATTAGGAGAAATCCTAATTTGAAATAAATATGGGTTCCAAAAAGTACCATAACTAACCCCCAAGGACCCAAGAACATTTGGGTACCAAAAAGTCGCTCTTTTAATGTTAATTGTAGAAACAAAAGAGTGGCAAACACAAGTGGTACTTAGATAGTGGATGCTCAAGGCATATGACCGGAGATGTCTCCAAATTTTCAAGATTAATCATGAAGAAAGAAGGATATGTGACCTTCGGTGATAATGCCAAAGGAATGGTAATCGGACATGGTGATATTGGTAACCCTTCTTCACCTATTATTAAAGATGTTTTGCTTGTTTATGGTTTGAAACATGATTTGATTAGCATTAGTCAATTGTGTAATAAGGGATATTTTGTTGCTTTTGAGCCTAATAGAAATGTGATTAAGGATGTTAGTAATAATAAGACATTATTTATTGGTAATAGATTTGGTAATATTTATACAATTGATATTGATATTAATAATCATGTAGAAAATTGTTTCATTGTTAATCATGATGCTTGGTTATGGCATAGAAGGCTAGGTCATGCTAGCATGGATACAATTTCAAAAATTTCTAAAAATGATTTAATTGATGGTTTTCCAAAAATAAAATTTAAAAAGGATGAGATTTGTGATACTTGTCAATTTAGAAAACAAGTGAGAACTTCTTTTAAACAAAAGAAATTTATTTCAACAAATAAACATCTACAATTGCTTCATTTGGATTTATTTGGTCCATCAAGAACTCAAAGCCTTGGTGAAAAGTATTATGTTTTTGTTATTGTGGATGATTATTCAATATTCACTTGGGTGTTATTCTCGAAAACTAAAAATGAGGCCACACAAGCTTTTTCAAAATTTGTAAAAAGAGTCCAAAATCAAAAAGGGTATTCTATTGTGTCCATTAGGAGTGATCATGGTGGTGAAGTAGACAATGTTGCATTTGAAAATCTTTGTGATGAAAATGGTTTTGAACATAATTTTTCTGCACTTAGAACTCCACAATAAAATGGTGTTGTTGAGAGAAAAAATAGGACTATCCAAGAAATTGCTAAGACCATGTTACTTGAAAATAATTTGCCAAAATATTTTTGGGCCGAAGCCGTTAATATTGCATGCTTTATAATCAATAGAGTCCATATTAGAGCTTTAATAAAGAAAACTCCTTATGAACTTTGGAAAGGAAGAAAACCCAACATTAGATTTTTTAAAGTTTTTGGATGTAAATGTTTTATTTTAACCACGAAGGATAACCTTGGAAATTTGATGCAAAAGCCGATGTTGGAATTTTTGTTGGCTACTCCAACCATAGTAAAGCATATAGAGTTTTAAACAAAAAGACTCTTACTATTGAAGAATCTATGCATGTTGAATTTGATGAAACTAATGTTATTTCTTCAAAGAATTTGGATGATGATATTGTTGAGGTAGAAAGGCAAATCAAGGAATCAAGGCTTGATGAAAAGAGCCAAGATGAATTACAACTTCAACACGAAAAGCTTGAGGAAGTAAATGATTCTTCCCAAGAATTACCAAAGGAATGGAGGTACGCAAAAGCTCACCCTAAAGATCTCATTATTGGTGAACCATCACAAGGTATGAGAACTAGATCTTCTTTTAGGAACTTTTGTAATCATTTTGCATTTGTCTCTTAATTTAAACCAAAATCTTTTAAAGAAGCCAAAAATGACGAAAGTTAGATTTTGGCTATGCAAGAAGAATTGAATCAATTTGAGAGAACTCAAGTTTGGGAATTAGTCCCTAGACCCAAATATGACTAAACCCCTTAGTCAAGATAGATTTTGCATAATTAGAGGAGAATTAGGTATGTTGGATATATCTTAATTTTGCTTTTATATTATAATCTTTGAATGGTAGCATATGTTAAGGGAGAGAATATATTTAGGGAGAGTAATTAATTTGATTAAATCTTTTTGATGATAACAAAAGGGGCAGAAATTGTTGGATTGCTTATATTCATAATGCGGATTGCTTATATTCATAACGAGTGGCGCCGTTGCCGGGGGTTGATTTTCTAATTGATTTGTTATTTTGTTTTCATTGTTGATTCGTATTTTTTTGTTTTTCTTTTTTGATTGTTTGTGTTTAGATGACATGGCAGTAAACTTCCATTAATTCAGTAGCCGATTTGAGCCACAACTACCATGAAGAGTAAATGAGGTAAGCACTCCGAACATTGAACAACAACTTTCTGAGCTAACCTTTCTTGTGGAAAACATGGTTGTAGGACATATGCAGAAATCTTATGCATGTGAGGTATATTCTACCATGGAGCATCCAATCAACATGTATCCAACTTTACAAGAAGGAGATATGGAACAAGCCAATGCCATGGGTGGATTTCCAGGACAAACAAGGCAATGGTATGATCCCTTCTCTAACACTTACAATGCTGGATGGGAAGATCACCCTAATTTCAGTTATTGGAATCATCAACCAATCGTCCCAAATACCATACCAAATCAACTACAAGATTTTAATCAACCTAGAGTGCACAAACCATTTCAAATGCAACCACCACCAATGCCACAACCAGCACCACAACCAGCTCCAGAAAACTCAGGTATGTCACTCCAGGATTTGTTAATGCACTTGCCACTAACACAATGCAATTCCAGCAGGAAACTGGGGCAAGTATCCAAAACCTGGCAAATCAAATGGGACAATTGGCTACTAGCATGAGCAAATTCGAGGGCCAATACTCAGAAAAATTATCTTCTCAAACGGTGATCAATCCAAGAGAGAATGCTTGTGTGATAACTTTGCAAAATGAAGAGCAATTAGATGTCCTGCCAAAGAAATCACAAACTGATGAAGGAGATGACACCACTTCCACCATGAACAAAACACTGACTTCTCATGTAAATCCTATAACTCCCATTCCTTCATATGTTTCTCCTCCACTTTTTTCTAGTAGATTTGCACAATCGAAGGAGAAACAAGAACAAGAAATCCTTGAAACTTCTCACAAAATCGAGGTAAATATACCACTTCTGGATGCTATTGAGCAAGTACCTCGTTGTACAAAATTTCTCAAGGAGTTATGCACCAACAAGAGAAAGTTGAAGGGAAATGAGAAAGTAAGTGTGGGGAAAAATGTTTCATCTATACTACAAAGAAAAATTTCTTCGAAATACAAAGATCCAGGTACGTTTACCATTCCATACACCATTGGTAGAACCAAGTTTGAGCTATGTTAGATTTAGGAGCATCTATTAATGTCATGCCATATTTATTTATGCTTCTTTAAATCTTGAACCTTTTGCAAAAACTGGTATTACCATTCAACTTGCTGATCATTTTAATGCATATCCCAAAAGAGTTGTGGAAGATGTGCTTGTGCAGGTGAATCAATTGGTTTTCCTAGTAGACTTCTATATTCTTGAAATGGAGGATGAGACATCTCCTAATCCAACACCAATTCTTTTAGGGAGACCATTCTCGAAAACTGCTCGAACTAAGATTGATGTTCATGATGGCACTCTCACCATGGAATTTGATAGCGAGGTGATCCGTTTTCATAGTTTTGGCGAAGGCAATGATGAGGTACCCTAGTGACTTGCATTCTGTTTTTGCAGTTGATGTTATTGATTCTTTGCCACAACAACATTTTGAGTTAACTCCAAGAATGGATTGGATGTAACTATTAGTAAGCACATAGGGACAAAAAATTCTAAGGAATCAAAAATTTTTATACAAGTGTCCAAAGTAATGGAGAAAGCTATGGCATGCTTAGATGAGACTATAGCTATAATCACAAACAGGTATGAGGTTTCGTACATTGAATTGCCTTTATCTAATGAGAAACTTCTTCCTTCTGTGATGAAAACCAATACCTTGGAGCTTAAGCCACTTCCAGATTATTTGAAGCATGTGTTCTTGGGTGACAAAGATCCTTTGCCAATTACAATAGAAATGGGCCTTGCACCACTAAAAGAAGAGAAACGCGTCCGAGTACTTAGAGATCACAAAATATCTATTGGGTGGATGATTGCTGACATCTAAGGCCCAGCCATATGCATGGACCATATCTTGTTAGAAGAAGGATCCAAGCCCATTAGTGAAGCACAGCGGAGATTGGACCCTCCCATGATGGAACAAACGTCGGGCTGAGGACATTAAACTAAGCGCTTATTGGGAGGCAACCTAATGCTTTTGACAAATAAATAAAAAGAGAAGAAGAAAAGGAGGTAGTAATGATCAATTTTTATATCTCGAGGTGATTCCTCTCGTGGGCTTTATCCGTCATAATTGATTAGGTTTTATCACTCTTTGCCATCTGTCACATTTGTTTTGTTGTTTGTTTTTTACTTTTGTCTGCTCTTGTGTTTTTATTTCTTTTATGTGTCTCTATTTTCTTTTCTTTTCTTTTCTTTTCTTGTGTTTAATTTGATTATTCCATGCTTCGAGTTCAGTTGTGCAACAACTTGAGGAAACATTCAAAAAGTTGAAGCCATTGCCCGAAGGTTTGAAACGTGCATATCTGGGAGAAGAACAAATTCAATCGCATTATCGGTAATATCTCTCCTTTTCTCCTCTTCAATGGATGCTGATATCTTTCTGTCGAACCTTCGTAAGTATTTTCCTTCACTTCCTCAAAATGCTGTGTTTAAAATTTATAAAGTACGGATGACTAGACTTTGGGCATTGATGCTCCTAAATGTGCGTGCTGATATCCGATAGCTTATCGAAGCCAAGGTGAGATTGTCCGGTGAGCCGGACATTAATCTCGCAAAATACATGCCTGATCTAGGAAAGAGCTACTACGCCAAGAGGCGAAGAGCGAAGAGGTTACAAGTATGTTATAAATGTGCTAGATGGAATTGTAATCAGACTTGTCGTTCATTAGGAATTGTGTCCAGGAATAGAGAAGAAAACTCTCATTATTAAGACATGGTCTGAGTAATGAGTCGTTGGATAATGTTTTATAACTATTAGTCACATCTTGTGGGACTTGTGTCAGCGGTTTTTGAATTGTTAATCTATCGTGGACCTACAATTTGCGGTTTTTTTGTTTGATATGAATTGCAGTGTCAGTAGTGGTTTTTTTAGTTCTAGGGAAATCTGAACTAGACTACCTACCCCCTAAAAAACGGACCCCTGTTGCCAGTTTATAAGGGGGGGAAAAAAGAAGGCAAACTGGATGGGGAAAGGGAAGGAAGCGACAAAAATCCCCCCGACTCTCATTAGAAAGGCGGTTTTCAAGCCGGCGTTTGTTTTTTTTTTTTTTACTGGACGTAAAACCAGAGGAAGATTTGAGCCACAATCACAACTACTTGTATATTTGAATGTGTGTTGTTGTTGTCGAATTTTATTTTCTTCTTGTTTTGTTTGATCTGATTATCAATGTTGTTTTTGTGTTGTTGTTGTTTGTTGATTTTGTTTGTTTAATTTCAAGTTTTCTTTTTGACAAACCATATGACTACCCCATATCATAAGCACACATGGAGACGAGTGTGGAGGTTTTGTCAACCTCTGCCGAAAGTATATCTTTACTTTTCATGCTTCACGTGGGAGACAAGTGTGGCGGTTTTGTCAAACCCCACCGAAAGTGTTTTTCCATTTTTCATGCTTCACGTGGGAGACAAGTGTGTAGGTTTTGTCAAACCCCGCCGAAAGCATCTCTCATTTTTTCAAATCTTGGGGCAATAAATCTACATCGAATAACCCCCACCGAAATTATGTCCCCATGTGTCAAATTTGAGAGTTTTACGTGTTGGATTGTGTATATTTATATCCATTTTGCAATATTCTTCAAAATGTCATTTTATAAACCTTTGGTGTCCTTGCATTGAATCGACATTAAATACCAAACGTACCATCCGTTATATTGCACACGTTTTTTAGAGCACTTTTAGAAATGGAGGGAAAAACACCCCCAATTCGGCGATTCTAAAATATATGCGTATTTTGTGGATCGCAATTTGGTAAAGATGGAGAGTTCACAACAGCAGCTCTTGATCTTGGTAGGACATTAGCTGCGAAGGGTATTCATCTGATTTATGGAGGGGGTAGTCTTGGGTTAATAGGGTGTGTGTCAACAGCTGCATCCTTAGGAGGAAGTGAAGTTCTTGGCATTATTCCTAAACCATTAGCTGTGCGAGATATCATAGGCAACACCATGGGGGAAGAGTTATAGGTCTCTAGCATGCATGAGCGTATTGCATATATGATCATTAAATCTGATGCATTTATAGCTTTGCCCGGTGGTTATGGTACATTAGAGGAGATATTTCAAATCACCTCTTGGGCACAGCTAAACATCATTGGAAACCCATTGGTTTGTTAAATGTCAATAATTTTTTTGATGGTTTGTTGTCTTTTCTTGATCAAGCAGTAGAAAAAAACTTCATCTCACAGTCGGGGAGGCAAATCCTGGTTACAGCTTCAACTGCAGGGGAGTTAATTGACAAATTACAAGCATTCGTCTATTCGCCTGATCCAACCATATCTCGGATAGATTGGTTTGGAGAAGGCAATAAGAGGCGTAAACTGGATTTAACGCTCCATCTGTAATCTCTATCTGTTGGTTTGCTTCATTTTCGTTTGCTTTCTCTTTATTGTGTTTATTTGAGTTTTTTTTTCTGTCATTTCTTTTGAGTTTTTTTCAGATTGTTTCTTTCACCGCAGGTAATATTTTCTAATCTTTGCTTTTAGAGTGGTTGCTTAAAAAGTTTAAGTTCTCTTGAAACGTATTCTGGATCTCTTCAATCCATAGTGGCTGAGTAAGGAGGCTAACTTCTAAACTTTTTATACCCATTCTAACTGACTTGTTTTTGTTTGCTGACTTGTTGGACTTTGTTATTTCATGAGTAGGTTTAATTTTATGTAATTTAGAGTTGTTATGTATTTTTGTGTCTTTACCAGTTCTGACTAAAAAAAATTATGGAAAAATCTGAGAATGGCAGAATATGGGGTTTCCTTAACTCTTGAAACGCATTCTCTCCAAATAAATCTGTAGTTTGTTTATTTCATGTTGTTTGAAGTGTCTTGTTTCTCATTTTGTTCTTTCATAATAAAGGTATATAGGCTGGAAACCTTAAGTCTGCGGGCTACTGGTCCTAAGGATTGTTGAAATATACAATCTTGACTCAGGTGTAACAACGCCACGTACCTCTTTTCTTGCATTTTGTGGGTCGATGATAAGATAATGATTGAATTAAGAATAACTCTTGGAAAATGATAAATGATGCATGGATCTGTGTGCTTGAAATGTTTATTGGTTTTCGCTTTGCTTTTGATTCCTTGCGCAACATTGAGCACTGAGCTATTATCACTGAGTTATTTGTTCACTTAGAGAAAGTTTATGTAATTTAAATGTTTCTTCAGATTTCAATGAATTCTAGAACTTGTTTGATGGTCACTCAAGGCGAAATCCTAGACTGTGCAACATTGGGGAAATGATTTAGGCCATCTTTGGACCGTTTGAGCCTTAATAGCCAACCTTGACAGAAATTGATCCCTAGTTACCCCTTTGAGCCTCTGTAAGCCTTTTTCTGTGTTAACTCACTAAAAGATTTCCTAACCTCAAATGAATTTGTTCCAAACAGTTTATCCCTTACCTATGAGCATGTAGATCATTCACAATTAAATTTTGAGCTATGTTCTGGTTTTGGGAAGTTAGAGGAGGTTGGGATGTGTCATAAGCAATGCAAGTGAGTTCTATTGTGTTTGAAAAAAAAGAAAAAAAGAAAAAAAATCCAATCTGTACTTATCGTCCACGTACTTACACATTGAGGACAATGTGTTGTTTAAGTGTGGGGGAGGGAAAGTGTAATAAAAAAAAGAAAAAAAAGAAAAAAAAGAACAAAAGAAGAAGAATAAAAGATCTATACCCTTAAGTGTTCTTAAAAAGAATGAAATAATAAAGTGTGAGGGTATAGTTTTCTTTTGTTTTCTGCAAAAAAAAAAAAAAAGATTTGAGTGTTCTAAATAAGTTTGGGGGAGTAACCTAGTGAATTGAGATGAAGTTATGTTATAGGGTTGGGCTCTACATAGTCTTGAATGATTTATGTGTTTGTGGGTGATTTGAGCCAAATTATTATCCTTTATCATACCTTCACCCAAGCCAAACGTTACAAGCTTAATAAAGTCCTAATTGATCCTTGATGTTGTGCATGTCTACATTAGTGGAGAGTGACTTGAAAAGCAGGCCTATGGAGTTCATTTATACACTCATCTTCAATATAAAATATGATTCATTTTTATGCATAAACTCATCCGGGTTACAAGTGATTAGGTGAGAATGGCTCTACACACACACACTTGAGGAATTGAAGTGAAGCGAAACTAATCTTTGAGATAAAATTCTTGATCAAGTGCATATTTTGAAGTTTTCCTTGGGTTATAATTAAGTACAATCTTTGAGGCCTATTTGCAAGTTGAAGCATTTGTGTGGGTTTTAATTTTTCTTTGATTCTGTTTCGGTTTAGTTTTGTTTCATATTGTTGTACTTGCTCGAGGACTAGCAAAGTTTAAGTGCGGGGGAATTTGATAGGTGTCTAATTATATATCATTTTCATATCAATTCGTCCATGTTTCTTTGCTATATTCCTTGGTATTTTTATGTTTTTGTGTGGTTTTGATGTTTGTAGGAGTTTTTGGAGCAACTTGCACAAAAATGGAGTAAAACCCTTCATTTTCACCTCTGCTAGTCAGTGATCTTCTCGGATTTAATTGTATTGATATACAATGAACCCGACGACATATTATATACCGTTGGAAAGCTCTCGAAGTCTATTTCTGGAGAAATTTACGGTTTATAAATCCATTCAGTGTACCAAAAGTTGTAATCAAAACAGTGTGAGAAATATAGAAATGTAATTCCACAAATCACTGTAGCATGTATAATACGGGACACTGTAGCAGGTTACTGTAGCAGAGTATTTAAACACATTTTAGGGTTTTATTTGATAACTTGAAAAGGGGAAAACGTGGGAGGAGGCTGCATTTCTGGATTTCTCTCATCCCTTGGAGTTCTTGAAGGAGAAAGAAGATTTTGAAAGAGGAGGAACTACAATTCCAAGAAGATTCATCTACAAAGAAGATTTTCAAAGAATTTGCTAAGTTCTTTCTTTCCTTTTCAATTCTGGAATTTCTCTGTATTGTATTTGTTATTTGATTGAATATGTGTAACTAAATCTGAATTGGTTGAGGGTGATTTCAAAGCCCTTGATATGGATTTTGTGAGTTGATTGTGTAAGAAATTGTTATCCAATTCTCTAATTGAAGTTGCTTGTATTTTCCCATATCTAATGCTTATGATTGCTTACTGATTGTATTTGGAATGGCCAACTGAATATAATCTGTTGTTGTCTATTGCTAGATTAGAAATCTTGATCCGTAATTGTCATGAATTTCCAATCATTAGTAGCAAAATTGTGATCAGAGATTGCAATTGGAAAATACAACCTAGGTTAAATAATCCGAACTTGTGTGATTATTGCTTAGATCAACCTATCTTTCTCATCGTAATGCTTCTATTGAATTAAACTTAGAGAGCTTGTTCTAGGTTGTTTAATGGATAGAGATTAAATAAAGAGCTTGTTTTATTTAACAACAAAGTAAGGAAAGATTGGGATAACAGAGCTTGTTGTTATCTACGGTTGATAACTTCATGCTGTAATTGGATTACAATTCTATGTTAATTCACAAATTCATATCTTGTGGCAGAGAATGAACTCTTAACCAAGTGTCTCTCATTGATTTTTCACTCCATTTAACTTTGCTTTGTGTTATTCTTCATTTGCTTTCGTATTAAGTTTAGTTAATCAATCAACAAAACCCCCCCTGTTTAGTTTATTATTGCTGGAAAATAACAAATTCAATTAGAATCAATCCTCGTGGGAACGATATCTACTTATCACTTTATTACTTGTGCGACTAGTATACTTGCTAGTTTCGAACGCATCAACGAGTGCCATCTTTTTGTTTGTTCTTGATTTTATTTTCATTCTTGATTTTAGATTATATTTTAAAGCAATCAATGGTTTGTCATCATCAAAAAGGGGGAGATTGTTAGCCCTAAGGCTACATGATAATTTTGATGATAACAATACACATTGATTAATTGAGATTTACTAACATGTTTATTTATGTGTGACACATCCGAAAAGGATTGTCTCCCAAGTATAGGAGTGTCGAAGTAATAATCCCGGTGAGACCGAGGTCGATCCACGAGGAAGGGGATTTTAGCGTTACAAATTATAAGATAAGCAAATATGATATGAATAATTCAAGAAATAACAAGATAATATCAAAAAATATGTAAGATGGTAGGTGGTATTACCGACCATTCAAATATAAAACAAAAAGCAAGAGGAGGTAAAACCATCCATGGAAATAGGTGGTATAACCAAACATAGTAAATTAAAGAACAATTTCATAAGGTGGTAGAACCTACCATAGTAAATAAAATAAAAAGTTCATAAACAATAGAATAATTAAAATACAAGAGGAATTAACACAATAACAATGAAGGCTAAGGTTAGGGATCCGCCCTTGATATTTCAAATAGGGATAATTAACCCATTTTAGTTATATGAATTATATTTGTTTCATTATCAATATTTATACCACTTCTTGTAAATGGGTTCAAGCATCCAATGTGCCAATCACCATATGTCTATAACAAATCAAGATTCCTAACTAGATTCGTGTCGGTAAGGAAGAACCATACATCATCTAGAAAGGATCCAAACATTTGATGTGCCAAGGATTGTCGACAATGGATCAAGACCTCCACTTTACGAGTGGTGTCAAGATTGATTAGAAATTAAATATAAATCATATTGAATAAACATTATAAGATTAAGATTATTAAGCACATATAAAGGGTTAGAGAATCCTTATTCTCATATCAAGGGTTTCACCCTTTCACCTTAGCAAAAGAGAAATTAGAAGAACATTATAATAGAAAGAAAATAAAATGCAAGAAAAAGGAAATTCATTAATAACAAAAACACCCAAAACACAATACAAGATCCTAGCCAAAGCCAAAATGTTCCAGCCAAGGCCAAGATGCCCTAATGGGTCACAAGGTACCTCTATTTATAGATACATCCAGGGGCAAACTTGTCAAATTACAAGGGCATAATTGTCAAATATTAGTTGTAAATATCTTTGACAATTGGGAGCATTAGGCACCGACTTTGACCATCAATTTTGACATCGAAATGTTGTGAATTTTAATCACATGTCTTCATCAAAGTTGTAGATATTCTCTCAGCTTTCTAGAACATATTGATTTGCACAATTTGGATACGTATTTTGAGAGATACGGTCCAAATACTGAGGCCTGGTCAGACTGGGCCGAGACTGTAGATGGGTTCACTTCAAGCCCAATTTTGGTCCACTAAGAGCACGAATTTGATTATGCTTGTGAAATGCAATCTTGTAGAAAATTGAATCAGCTTTCCAAAACATTAAGAACTGTACCATTTGATCTATAAATAGAGGAGTTATGCCTATTTTACCGAACCTGTAACAAAACCAAAAATTAAGAAAAATTAATTCCAAAGATGCAAATGCTACAAATATGCTTAAGTTGAGGAATTTAATGACATTATTAATGCAATATGATGAACTAAACTCTTATTAAACATGCATATTTAAGTGTTCATCACACCCCCCAACTAGCTTATTGCTAGTCCCTAGCAAATTAAAGCGTTATTATTTAGAAGTGATTTATAGAATTTTCCATCCAAGGTGGTCATTATTGCACTCTCCTTGATTTTATCCAAATAAAAAAAACTCTCAACCAATTATTATTATTTTTTTTTTATGACTCATATACCCTTCAGTCAAGATATCAATAAACCTTGTCTTTTGTGCTCAGTTGACACGATTGACTAGGCGGCCTTATTAGAAATAAGCCATAATCGGTTCCTAGTATTTGTTAAGGCTAAACAACCTTAGGTAGGGGATATTGCATTCATTTTCTATAAACATATTTTTTTGCTGTTTTTTTTTTTTTGAAAAGAATGCATCTTTAAACCCAGAGCGAGCCTTAGGCAATGACTAATCAGACGTAGTTGGCCTTAGGGCACTAGGTGTTAAGACACCCCTACGAGCTTAACGAATCGGGTTGCGGATGCTTTATTTTTACTTAGAACTTGTGGATAGTGCAATGTTCGATCCCATTAAGCTTTCTCCTTAATCCATGTAGCGAGCTGTGGGCCAATAGCTCCCAAACCAGTTGGTCTTAGGGTATTAGGTGTTGAGGCACCCCTCGGGCTTAATTGCTCGAATTAAGGAGGCTACAAGACCAAACTTATCCACCATTGCTTTCTCTCTTTTTTCTTTTTTTTTTTCATTTTTCATTTTTTTTCATTTTTTTTTAAACTTTCCCCTTCCTTTTGTTGTTATCCTAAACAAAACAAAAGAACTCAAACATTGCAATATTTCATTTCGCCACCCACAATCATACATCAAGGTATGTGTGTGTGTGAAGAAAGATTCGTAGATACTTGCTTAATGAGCACATATGCACACAATTTATTAAATGATAAGGTTGTGAGAGTTCATAGATTTGAATGATTCAAAGTGAAATGAATAAGACCTCCTTGTTAATAAAATTCAAACCACATTCAAGAAATAAAATAATATCAAATAGTCTTCCAACAAATGCAAGAATATGTAATGACAATTGGTTTAGAAGGGTTTTCAAGAAGTTCAAAACGGGTCACTCCCTACTATGGCCCATTCCTGACCCAGAATGTGTTCTCAAGAGGGATTTGAACTCCCTACACCGCACTCTGATTAAGTACTAACTAGAACTTTTTTTTTTTTTTGGAAACGTAAAATTCAAGACACACGTAGTTTACTATCCTTCCTCCCCCCAACCAATGCAACATTGTCTCATGTTTAAATGACTAAGAGAGATAAAGTATAGGACGGACATTACATGAAGCTTCTGTTATATCAGAGAGAGATGACCTGAAAAACTCATAAAATAACATGCTAAAAATAAAATAAAATAAAATAAAGGACAAGAAGAAAAAAAATTACAAACGGAGATTCAAATCCAATTTGCACTTTTGTTTTGCCCTCCTGCCCAATTAATTTGAGTACTAGCTGGGTCAGGTTCATACTCAACTTCTTGTAATTTGTCAAGTAGCTCAACAGCAGAAGTGGCAGAAATAAGGATCTTTCTCGCTGAATGAGGGATAAAATTTTGTTCCACAGCTGCATCAACAAAACTTATCATAGGATCAAAGAAATTTTTAACATTCAACAAACCTATGGGTTTTTTATGGAGATTCAGTTGGGCCTAAGAAGCAATTTGAAAAATTTCTTCAAGAGTGCCAAAGCCACCTGGTAAAGCAATAAAGGCATCTGAATTGATGAGCATATGTTCCATGCGTTCATGCATAGAGGAGACCTGTAACTCCGTCCCAACCGTTTTTCCAACGATGCTTTCTATGGCCAAAGCTTTAGGAATAACTCCTAAAACTTGACTACCTCCTACATGTGTAGCTGTTGACACATAACCCATTAACCCGAGGCTACCTCCCCCATAAACCACTTTCTTTCAGCCAGTAGCCTACCAAGATAGTTTGCTACTTCTACAAACTCCTCACTTTTACCCGGTCGAGATCCGCATAATACACATATCCTTTGGATTCGACGTTGTGAAGTTCCCTCCATGCCTATGCAACTCTCTAACTATGTGTGAAGAAGAGAACAAGACATGTGGTATTTATGGAGTGCAAAAAGATATGCTAATGATGATATCTATCTAGGTAGCTCGGTTGTTTGTTGAAAAAGTTGACAATAATGCATAAAAATTCAAAAGATGATGAAATAAGACACCATAAGTCCAATAAAAGATACAAATTCAAAAAAGACAGCTATGAGGTATTAAAATTAAAAAAATGATGGCATGCATGCATATGTACAGGCAGTTGTGACTGTGGCTCACATCTTCCTCTGGTTTTACGTCCAGAAATGGCTTAAACACCTTCTATGAGTTGGCGATATCCTTCCCATCCAGTTTTCTTATAAACTGGTAAACAGGGTCGTTTTGAGTCAGATTCCCAAGACTATAGCGTTCCTGCTCATCTCGAAATTGTGTCCACAAATTAAAAATTTCACGCTGTACAAGTCCACAAGAATGCGTCTCAAGAGTCACTCGGATATCATCCAAGGACTCCTTACTCAGTCCATCCTTGATGAACTGTAGCTTATCCTCTCGATTGTTAGACAAATATCCCAAGGAGTGGCAACGCTGGTTACAAGTCCATCTTGCACATTTGGGACAAACTTGTAACCTTTTCGCTCTCCGCTTTTTAGCGTAAGAGCTTTTTCCCATACCTGGCATGTGAGAAACAAGATTATCCGAAAATTCATAAGAAAATCGAACCTTGGCTTCAATTAACCATCTTACTTCAACGGGCATACCCTTATGCATCAACATCCTTACTCTTTCTGCGTGAGCTTTATAAATTTTAAGCAAATCATTTGGAGGAAGAGAGGGGAAATGTTTGTGCAGATTTGAGAGAATGGTGTCCATGCGAGAATACGAGAAAAGAAAGGAAAATGAATGCAAGGTGAGCAACAGTTTTTAGGGAACTGAAAAACCGACTTTAAAAGTCATGGAGTACTGTATCCGCCACTTGACCGGGAAAAATCAATCCTTAAAAAGGATCGACTAAAGCAATGGACTCTTCATTTTGGTCAAAATTTTCAAAGAATGGTTTTAACCGTTGTCCATTAACTTTAAACATATTACCATTCTTTGGGTTCTCAATTTTAATTGCTCCATGAGAGAAAACATTTTTAACAATGAAAGGCCCAGTCCAACGAGACCGAAGTTTACCAGGAAACAAATGTAATCTTGAATCATACAAAAGAACTTTTTGTGAAGGTTTAAAAGATTTTCTAACAATGGATTTGTCATGAAAAACCTTCATTTTTTCTTTATAAATTTTAGAATTTTCGTAAGCCTCATTCCTGATTTCTTCAAGTTCACTCAGTTGGAATTTACGTAATTTGCAAGCATTATTCAAATTTGTGTTGAATGTTTTAATGGCCCAATAAGCTTTATGCTCAATTTTCACAGACAAGTGACAAGGTTTTCCATAAACTAATCTATAAGGAGACATTCCTAATGATGTTTTGAAAGCAGTTCGGTAAG
>SNVD02012727.1:0-70127 GCA_013180625.2 Boswellia sacra
AGAGGAAAAAGGAAAGATTGTACCAGTAATCTGTTTGAGTCTATTCTTCTCCAAGATATGCACGCTTCAAACCTTCAAGCAATGACTTCAATTCTTGTTTCGGTGTTTCCTCAAGCTGTTGCACAAATGAGCACAAAGTACGAAATGATCAAATTAAACAAAATGAAGGAAAAGAAAAGAGCAGAAACGAAACTAAAGACACATAAAAGAGATAACAACACAATAACAAACAAAAGTCAAAAACAAGTAAAAACAAATAAAAACAAATAAGACAGATATCAAAGAGAGATAAAACCTGATCAATTTGATGGCCTATGAATGGAATCTACGAAAGGAATCTCCTTGAGACACAAAAATTGATCATTATTACCTTATTTTTTTTTCTTTTCTTTTTTTTATTTATTTTTCAAAAACATTGGGTTGCCTCCCAATAAGCGCTTGGTTTAACGTCCTCACCCCGACGTTGGTTCCATCATGGCAGGGTCCAATCTTCGCTGTGCTTCTCTAGTGGGCTTGGATCCCTTTTTCAACAAGAATTGTTGCATGCATATGGCTGGGCCTTGGATGTTAGCAATCGTCCACCCAATAGTTATTTTGTGATTTCTAAGTACTTGGACGAGTTTCTCTTCTTGTAGTGGTGCAAGGCCCATTTCTATTATAACTGGCAAATAATCATTCTCACCCAAAAACACATTCCTCAAATAATCTGGAAGTAGCTTAAGCTCTAAGGTATTGGCTTTCATCACAGAAGGAAGAAGTTTCTCATTAGATAAAGGCAATTCAATGTACGAAACATCATACCTGTTTGTGATTATAGCTATAGTCTCATCTAAGCATGCCATAGCTTCCTCCATTTCTTTGGACACTTGTATCAACCTTCTTGTTTCTTTGGAATTTTTTGTCCCTATATGCTCACTAATAGCCATTTCCAATCCATCCTTGCGAGTTAACTCAAAACATTATTGTGGCAAAGAATCAATAATGTTAACTGCAAAAACATAATGCAAGTCACTAAGGTACCTCATTGCCTCGAAAATATTGAAATGGATCACTTTGCCATCAAACTCCATGGTGAAAGTGCCATCATGAACATCAATCTTGGTTCTAGCATTTTTCAAGGATGGTCTCCCAAAAAGAATCGGAGTTGGATTAGGAGATATCTCATCCTCTATTTTAAGGACATAGAAGTCTGCTGGGAAAACCAATTGATTCACCTGCACAAGCACATCTTCCACAACTCTTTTGTGATATTCTCATTAAAATGTCAGCAAAAACCCCGGAAATGGTTCTACCAGTTTTCGCCAAATGTCCAAGATTTTAAAGAGCATAAATAGAATTATGCATGATATTAATGATACTCCTAATCTAATATAAGCTCTTTCCAACTTTGGTATTACCAATGGTGCATGGAATGGTTTACGTCTCTGGATCTTTGCATTTCGAGAATTTTTCTTTGCAATACAGCTGAACCATTTTCCCCCACACTTACCTTCTCATTTCCTTTCAACTTCCTCTTGTTGGTGCATAACTCTTTGAGAAATTTTGCATAACGAGGCACTTGCTTGATAGCATCCAGAAGTGGTATGTTTACCTCGATCTTGCGAAAAGTTTCCATGATTTCTTGTTCTTGTTCCTCCTTCTTTGATTTTGCAAATCTGCTAGGAAAAGGTGGAGGAGTAACATATGAATGAATGGAAGTTTTAGGATTTACCTTAGAAGTGGATGTTTTGTTCATGGTAGAAGTGGTATCATCCCCTTCATCAATTTGTGATTTCTGTAGGACAGCTAATTGCTCTCCACTTCGCAAAGTTATCGCACAAGCATTCTCTCTTGGTTGATCACCGTTTGAGAAGATAATTTTTCTGAGCATTGGCCCTCGAATTTGCTCATGCTAGTAGCCAATTGTCCCATTTGATTTGCGAGGTTTTGGATACTTGCCCCAATTTCCTGCTGGAATTGCATTGTGTTAGTGGCAAGTGCATTAACAATATCCTGGAGAGACATACCTGAGTTTTGTGAAGTTGGTTGTGGTGCTTGATGTGGCATTGGTGGTGGTTGCATTTGAAATGGTTGCTGCACTCTAGGTTGATTGAAACCTTATGGCCGATTTGGTATCACATTTGGAGTGATTGGTTGATGATTCCAGTAACTGAAATTATGTTGATCTTCCCATCCAGCATTGTAAGTGCTAGAGAAAGGATCATACCATTGCCTCGTTTGCCCTGGAAATCCACCCATGGCATTGGCTTGTTCCATATCTTCTTCTTGTAAAGTTGGATACATGTCCATTGGATGCTCCATGGTAGAATATACCACATGCATAAGGTTTCTGCATATGTCTTGCAGCCATGTTTTCCACAAGAAAGGTTAGCTCAGAAAGTTGTTGTTCAATGTTCTGGTGCTTACCTCATTTATTCTCCATGGTAGTTGTGGCTCAAATCCGCTACTAATTGATGAAGTTTACTGCCATGTCGTCTAAACACAAATAATCAGAAAAGAAAAACAAAAAAATATGAATCAACAATGAAAACAAAATAACAAATCGATTAGAAAATCAATCCCCGGCAACGGCGCCAAAAACTTGATGCGTTCGAAACTAGCAAGTATACTAGTCGCACAAGTAATAAAGTGATGAGTGAGATATCGTTCCCACGAGGATTGATTCTAATTAAATTTGTTATTTTTCAGCAACAATAAACTAAATATGGGGGGTTTTGTTGAATGATTAATTAAACTGAATACGAAGGCAAATAAAGAATAACACAACACAATATTAAATGAATTAAAAATTCAATGAGAGACACTTGGTTAAGGGTTCTTTCTCTGCCACAAGATATGAATTTGTGAATTAACATAGAATTGTAATCCAATTACAGCATTGAAGTTATCAACCGTAGATAACAACAAGCTCTGTTATCCCAATCTTTCCTTACTTTGTTGTTAAATAAAACAAGCTCTTTATTTAATCTCTATCCATTAAACAACCTAGAACAAGCTCTCTAAGTTTAATTCAATAGAAGCATTACGATGAGAAAGATAGGTTGATCTAAGCAATAATCACACAAGTTCGGATTATTTAACCTAGGTTGTATTTTCCAATTGCAATCTCTGATCACAATTTTGCTACTAATGATTGGAAATTCATGACAATTACGGATCAAGATTTCTAATCTAGCAATAGACAACAACAGATTATATTCAGTTGGCCATTCCAAATACAATCAGTAAGCAATCATAAGCATTAGATATGGGAAAATACAAGCAACTTCAATTAGAGAATTGGATAACAATTTCTTACACAATCAACTCACAAAATCCATATCAAGGGCTTTGAAATCACCCTCAACCAATTCAGATTTAGTTACACATATTCAATCAGAATAACAAATACAATACAGAGAAATTCCAGAATTGAAAAGGAAAGAAAGAACTTAGCAAATTCTTTGAAAATCTTCTTTGTAGATGAATCTTCTTGGAATTGTAGTTCCTCCTCTTTCAAAATCTTCTTTCTCCTTCAAGAACTCCAAGGGATGAGAGAAATCCAGAAATGCAGCCTCCTCCCACGTTTTCCCCTCTTCAAGTTATGAAAATAAAACCCTAAAATGTGTTTAAATACTCTGCTACAGTGACTTGCTACAGTGTCCCGTATTATACATGCTACAGTGCTTGTGGAATTATATTTCTATACATCTCACACTGTTTTGATTACAACTTTTGGTACACTGAATGGATTTATAAACCGTAAATTTCTCCAGAAAATAGACTTCGAGAGCTTTCCAACGGTATATAACATGTCATCGGGTTCATTGTATATCAATACAATTAAATCCGAGAAGATCACTGACTAGCAGAGGTGAAAATGAAGGGTTTTACTCCATTTTTGTGCAAGTTGCTCCAAAACTCCTACAAACATCAAAACACACAAAAACATAAAAATACCACGGAATATAGCAAAGAAACATGGACGAATTGATATAAAAGTAATACATAAATAGACACCTATCACCATACCTGGGTCAACACTCTAATACTTTCAATAGCCTTTCTGCCTGTCACTTATAAAGGTGACTATCCTATTTTGCCCCTCACCTACATATTGCCTCAGTGTTTGCAAGAAAAATGTCAAACTCTTAGTGTTTTCACTCTCACACACTATAACAGCCAATGGAAAGATGCCACCATTTGCATCTAAAGCCATTATAGATAGAAGAACTTTACCAAAACCCCCCTCCAAATGATAACCATCAACCTTAACAAAGGATCTACAACAGTAAGAAACCCAAATTTTTGGGCTGGAAAGGATAAGAAAAGCCTTTTGAAAATTGATGCCTGTGAAGGACCATTCACTTTAACCATTATTTGTGCAATGGCACCAGGATTAGTTTTCAAAACCTGATTTGCATATTTATGAAGCAAATAAAAATACTTAGCATGGTCATCACCTAACTCTTGGACAACTAATTATTTATCCCTGTAAAGTGTTTGCTTATTAACCTTAACCCCTTTTCTTTCAAACTCAGACTCAAAATATTTGATTCTAACATTTGGAATTGCTCTAACGGTTTCTATGAACCTTTTAGCAATCCATGGGGTTGTTGCTTCATTGATATTGTATCTTCTTTCACAAGAATGCTTGTTAGTTAAACTCTTGACCATGAAACTATGCCTATTATGTAACCTAGATGCATGAACTCTCCAAGGGCACCCTTCAGCTAGACACTTAGCTATAACTCCATTTTGAGGACTCTTTATCCTTTTACTATTGCACCTAGCTAGTATTGCATAATCTTTCAATGTAGCTCTAAACTTATCTACAGTTTTGAAAATATGCCCCACATTAAAATTAAAATCCCTATCTAACCTAAGGTGTACAAATGCTTTTCCCTTGATATTCAAAGCCATATTTCTAGCTAATCTATCTAGCTACAGGCCCCTTATCTTCGCTCTCACTTCCAAAAGGTCATCATCACTAACTACCCTTTTCCTATGATTCCAAGCCTTATCATAACCCTCAACTCCCTGACCCTCACCCATTCTTTGTTCCTTGCCATCAGTCCATTCGTCATTATTCTTATGACGATCTTCATGAATTAAGTCCCTAATATGCTCTGGTAAGTTGGCATCATCATCACTCGTACGCATCCCAAACCTCCTATGCTGGGTAGGTTCATCTATAACTGCATTTTGGTCAGATTCATCTATATTATGGCCATGGTCAAGTTCTGCTTCCGATTCACATTCAAACCCATGGGTATTGTGATTGTCATCTGTTGTTGAGTTGGAAAAGGCTTGTATGCTATGGCCGGTGGGCCCTAAGGGTTTTGTTATGTAAGGTTCAGGTTCACTTTGCCCAAGTAATAGAGTATTCAATGACTCTAGAGGTACGAGTTTAATAGTAATATACATTTCATAGATAGCCCTAGACTTGAACAACTAAAAAAGCATCTCCAAATCTGTTTCATCCACTATCTTTAAGCCGCCCCTCGACCAAGGCAACATAGCCACAACCTTGTAATGTTGATGCATTATAGTTTCATGAAAATTTCATTTATCCAAAGCCTCTTTTAAAATTACAATCTTACTACCTATATTAGGATCTATGTAATCTATTTCATGAATAGTAGTGAAAATATGAACTTTAAGAGTAAAAGCACCATCCTACATGTGAAATAAACAACAAACAACAATTACAGGTTAAAAAAAACAAAAAACTACAGTATATATTTTCACGAAATAAAAAACTCCCATACTATATTGCTTCATCTCATTCAATTTTATTTTGTACACACAGTAATTCACAATGTATATTTCATAAACAAAACAAACAACATAAAGAAATAGTGTATGTTTTCTTGAACAAAACAACTCCACACTATATATACACTCATCTCATTCAATTGTACTTTACAAAACTTATTACAGGTATTTATATGTAGAATATATATTTTCATAAACAAAAAAAAAAGAGGATGTGAAATAATAGTAAAACAAAAGAAATAAATAACCCATTCACCTACACTAAAAACACAAAGCTGGAACTTTTGTAAAAAAATAACCGATAAACAACATAAAACAAAAAAAAAAAATTAACACATAATGTAGATGCTAACCTTGTTGGTAGGCAATTCTACCACCAGAAGGTTGCCAAAGTAGATGTTGACCTTGTTGAAAGGCAATTCTGCCACCAAAGGTCATGATCGTCTTAAGTTTCTGTGACCTTCTTGATAGATATATCCGCCATTAAATGCCATCGCCTAACAATTCCACAATCAATTTCCTTCAAGAATCCAATAATCAAAAAAAGATAAACCAATATTATAATAAGCATCAAATACCAATATTAAAACAATTTCATCACCATAAGCGATCACCCATTGCATGCACTACAAGAAAAAGCTCATATTTGGCGGTCAAAGGCCGCCACGTAAGTATATATTTGGCGGTCAACAAAGTGACACCAATGGCACCGCCAAATATAGTCAATTTGGCGGTCGGTCAAAACGCCAAATATGTTCGCAAGCATACTTCTCACATAAAAGAGTCAAGTATAGTTATGCATAGTAAAGTACAAAACTGGCCATATTTGTCACTTTTCTAGTCAAATTTAGTTGCTTATAATGGTAACTTTTTTGAATTGCAACATATTTGGCGCTTTTTGCCTGATAAATATAGCTCGATAAACAATAATTTTTTTCAATTGTACACATTTGACGCTTTTCGCCCGGTAAATATGGTGATATGTGCATATTTAGCGGTTAAGGACTGATAATTATGGCTTTTTAATTTTTTATAACAGTAATATTTTTGAATTTGACGATATTCGTCACTTTCTGAGTGGTAAGTATGAAATGATCTACTGTATATAACATTATTTTTTTTAATTTTCACAATATTTGGCGGTTTTGGATCGATAATTATGTTTGTACGTACTTAGCGTTTTATGGCTGCCTAATATTGTAGCAAAAGCTAAAAAAATATATAATACTTGGCTTATATGTATCCGCCAAGTATTATATATATATGTGTGTGTGTGTGTGTGTGTTCTATATATTTGTAAAAACAAGCATGTCAAATTTTTTAAAGAATATAATTCATTGAAAATCAACTCCCAAAACATATTAATCAACAAACAAATTAACCAAGCAGAAACACACATACTTGCAAAATCAATCATACAACAAAACCAATTGCCCACGTCATACTCCTACAACACTTCACCAACTTCACCAACTGCTTCATAATGTAATCCATGCCTCCATCCATCTACAAAATCAAATGATGCTCTCAAATCAAAACATTCAAATTAAGCACCATATGCACATGAACTAAAACATTCAAAGCATTTCACCAGCAACTAAGTCATTATATAAAGCAACTACAACAGCACATTACTAGCAATAACTTCAGCTCCACTTGAATCAAACTAAGTCATTACAAAAAGGCTATGAAACAACACAACACCAATGCATATGTATCAACTAAACAAATTAACACTTCACCACCATTATACTGTCTTCAATCAGGTTAAGAAATTCACCAACACCAATACATATATATCAACTAAATAAATTAACAATTCACAAGCATCTTATCAAATGAACATAATTGTCAACTGCAGCATTCAACCAATTAAATGGACATTTAATTGATGCAGAGCGAATACATACCTAGAAACTGGAAACTCAACTAGCTGCAAATCTTTTGAGTGAATCAACTGCTTGCTATAAATCATGATCTTGTTCATTGCTCATTCAAACATACCTACTTTCAAAGCGTATAAAGATATATTGATTAACAAGAACTTTCAAACACAAAAATGAATGATCAAACAAATCTGTTAGCAATAAACCATGCTTTGTAAAAAGCCACATTCAGCTATACTAATATATATGTAAGGAGAGTACTCCAAAAACTTTACAATAATAGTTTCTAGATTCATTCACAAAAAAGCCCTAAAAGATTAATCATGTTAAATGGTTCCATCCATCTATTCCCAAATTGTTCGTTTCATCATGTAATCCTTGAACCACAAAAATCAACAAATCCATTAGCATCTAATTCAGCTTGATCATGTGTGTGAGCAAGCTATATATTAAAAATATTGAGATTATTGCGAGGAAAAGCACCTTGCAGAAACAAAATAAATTCAGATCAACTTGAGGCACCATAATTTAGGGTAAGCTTTTAACATTTATGATGGAGAAAGAAGGGCTATAAGACTACTAAATACTTTGAAAAATAAATAAATATTTGTATCACATAGAACAAATTAATTGATATTTTGTAACTGGGTTTCTTTTAATATTTACAATAATGTCAGTCGTCGAAATAATTTTTCAATAAATGTCGGCATGGGCCAGTCCAATAGTTTTGATCAAGTTCCCTAATTTATAAAAAAAAATAAAAATTCAAGCTGTGTTTATTAAATCCAAATGTCTTACAATTGATATGATATCATTCTATATATGCTGCCTTTTATCTAAAGAATTTTTAAAGTTGAAGAGAGCTTGTAGTTGTAGTTTGAATGGTGGTATATATCATATATAGGATCTACAATTACAAAGAATTTGCATGAAAATGCACTGATGATTGGAAATTCAGCAATCTAGTTAACAATTCAATGCAATACATATGAGAAATCAACAATGCTAAAGGACAAAACGATAGTATTGAAAGTTCTAAAGCATATATCTTCAAGTTTAGATGCATGCAACTCCATCTACACCATTTACAATATCTCCATTTTCCAAAAAATTGGCGTTCCAAACACATAGTGGCTAACGAACAATTAACTCTTTAACAATAATTCAATTCATAAATATGTAAGGCAACATATGTATGTTATTACAAGTATTATATATATGATATTTATACTTATTGGTATAAATATCACAAACATAGTCTGTAGATCAATTTGTATCTAGATTCATAATCATACATACACACAAACATACAATCTTTTAACAAAAAGGTGAAGATAACAACATCAACATCGGTTTAATTATTAGGAAATGCAAATAAACTTTTAAGGTTTATATGAAGATCTTCACCTTTAAGGTTTATATGGAACTTTTAAGGTTTATTTAAATATTATCTCAGAAGTTAGAGCACAATCTCATATTGCTAATAAGTGGAGAAACAATTATGAGAAACGACAAATATGAAAGTGCTAATCCACCATTATTTTATGCTTAGATGTAGATTGCTTTTAAATGGATCAAGAATTGTACAAGTAACTACATATATGTGTATATAATCAAAGAAATGTAAGTATATAACTTAAAGAAATAAATTATTAAAGATGTAATTCAGATGCCTATTTGTTGTCTATCTACTTTAATGTTTGAATTGGTTCAAAAACTATTCATAAAATAATTAGTGTTGAAAATGTATAAAAACAAGATTGTAAAAGTAATGCAAATTAAATAAATTTAACATGCTAGAACATATGAAATCATATGATAACCACTACCCCAATTTAAAACAAGAAATAATTTTAGAACACTTTGTTTGCAATTTTAAAGTTCCATATTGATTAATCAATTAATTTTTATTATGAAAGCCATAAAAAGGCAAAGACAAGAGCTTGAGTAATATATTAGAGTGTGTTTGTGTTAGACTTGTTTCGCTTTAGAACTCTAAATAAATTATTAAAATGACTTATATCACTCTAGGACTCTAAACAAATTATTCAAAAGAAAAAAGGATTTTTTTTATTATTTAATTAAATGTTAAAACCTTACTCTCGTTCCATTCCTCTTTTATTAGAGTGTTTAAAATCTTAGAAAGACATGGTTTATATTTAATTTCCATATTAGACTTTACAAACCTTAAGATATCCTAGGAAGCAATTGCAAAAGATCATATTTACAAAGTAAATAAAATAAAAGAGACTAATTTCATGTGAGCAAACTAACTTTTGACTAAAATATCATTAAAATCATTCCCAAATAAAAGAATAATGTAGTATAAAACCAAGACCAAATAATAAGCACTATATATGAACTCACTAGGCTTATAGATCGCACCAACCACTCCTATGCATGAACCAGCTCAATCTTTTATGCAGTCAACTTAATTGCCATATCTCACTCACACATAGTTCAGCCATAGCCCACTCCATATTTAACTTTCAAAACCATAAAAGAAAAGATTCAAAAAGTGAATCTACTATATATATAACTTGAATCCACCAGGTGGAAGGTATTCAGCATTGCCATATGCATTTGTACAAGCACATGTGGCACAAGAATCATATACTTTAAAACTAGAGCCAAAGCAAGCTAGGCAATGCTGCGAAGACATTTGTTTATAAAGCCAAGCCAAAGCATTGCCATATACATTTGAATCATCTAGGTGGAATGCATTTAGCATTGCCATATGCATTTGCAAATGAGAATGAAAAATTCAATATCTATTTTACGATAAGTTCATAATAATATAAAATTAGAATCTTTATTCAAGGTAGATATTACTTCAAGCAAATTGACAACCGGATTAAACAACTTTATATTTCTTTTCACGAACCATATAATTCTATTAGTTTAAATGTCATATATTTTTACTGATAAAGCTATCCTTCATGAAACATTGAAATGGTAAAATTTTGTCCAAAGTAGAACTTAATAGCCACAAATTTCAAGATCTAGAGTCAGGTAAGTCTAGGCTGCTATACATTCAACATAACTCTAATAAGTAATTTTAAGTAACCACCACAATTGCTTGGAAAACTGACATCACCTATAAAATATTTTGTAAAGTATAGATAAAGATTGAGGACTAAGGAGGAGAAGTTCAAAACTTTAGTTAATGAAAACCAATGTAGAATATTAACAAAAACATATCACCATAGACAAATAAAATCTGCCTATCTTAAAGGAACCAAAACAAGATACACTAACAAGAGTGTCAACTAGAATCCATCAAATCATATAAACCAATAGACTATAAACTACATTAACCTTTTTTTTATATGTATATTGAAAATAAAAGGCATAATTAATGTATAATAGGCAACTACTCAGTGCATTGCCCAACCTAAGATGTCTTGAACATCGCCATAATAGTTAATTAAAAATCGGTCAAGCATGCTTAGCTTAACTTTTTCTAGATAATTACACCAACAAATTATAACCAAACAAATTAAAGATATATATATGTGTGTGTGTGTGTGTGTAGTTAATATAATCATATATTTCAGATATTTAAATTGTTAAGATAACTGTCTAACAAAAATTAAAAAAAAAAATTGATGCACTGCCCTCCTACTTTCACCTGGATTTTTTCTAAGTTGAAAATCTAGTTATTGCAATCAAGAAGGCCACAAAACTATTCAAGTTTGACAGTAAATTTAGTGGAATATGCAAAAGAATATAATAATTAGTATCACTTGTTTCATTTTCACATTAGCAAGAATGTGGCTGACAATAATTAGCAAGTAAATGATTAAAGAATTCATGAAATGCAAAGCTGATTTTGGGAAGCTCACTTTTCAGACCATGCAAGCTTAAGAGAACAAATTTCATTGGCCATGTGGGCGGCCCTCGTGGCTACGAAACTAAACACCTTATTCAACAATAAATTTTTTTTATTGTTTATTTCTCTTCAAATGCTTTTAAAATATAAATTTCAATCAAAAGAAGTTGAACTAGATTTCTACTAATGCTTATTAGAATTTATTATCTTCCTACTAGCATAGCACAAAGCAAATCATTGGCAGGACCACTCATTGGCCAGTTTCAATCAATTATAATTCACACACATTTCTCATCCACACAAAATCAAGAAACGAATTTTGCTGGTGAGCAGGTGAGTATACAAGTCTACCTATCATTAAGATCATGAAATCATAGAGCCACATGAATTATCTAGAATATAAAACCACAAATCAAGTCCAAATGGAAGATTGCTTAACAAGATACTAAAGTTAAAGAAGATGAGATGAGATACGAGAAGGGTACCCGTAACTATAACACAATGACCCAACCAGCAGAAACCTTAACTATAAAAGCTTCAATTGGAAAACGAAAGGGTTCTGGCATTTCATCTAAATTATTATTATTATTATTTTTTTTTGTAGAAAGAGAAGGCTATATCAATCGAAATACAAAATAGAAGCAATAGTTTTTCTTTTGCACATTAGAATTTACAGCAGTACCCCGTGATTCCTAGAAGTCAAGTAACTTTGACATTCATCATTTGCTGAACACCACGTGATTAGCTTTCCGCTCTCTAACACAACAACAAATCATATCAAAAGTCTCCAAACACTAGATAAGATTCAGAAATGCGGATCGATTTGATTAAGAGAAAAAACTAAAAAATAGAGAATTAACCAATCAGACCTGAAACAGTAAGAGCAGGTCCGTAGCCACCTCTAAAAAACTCCTTCCTTGAATCACCGCCATGTAACTGGACCCGAACTAGACAGAAAATTTGTGATTTTTTTGTCATATCTCTTTCTCAGTATAATGCCAAAATTAGGGTTTTCAGTTTCAAATTAAAAAAAAAAAAAACAAATTTAGAAATAAGCTCTGTACATGTAATGCAGTATCATATAATAACACGAGATTAAGAAAGGAAACACTCAACATTCCTCAAAAAATAACCAAAGAAAAGATCATATCGAAAACCTAAGTAAGAGACCCAATCCTTGCCATTCGAAGTGGCTAGATCTGATCGACGATGAGGGAGGAGTGAGATAATGGGGACTTAAAGGTGGATCGTCTGAGAGAAGAGTGGCAGAGTGTGGACACGAGTCTACATGAAGCCATCTATAAGGGCTTCAAAGGACAGAGAGCAAAAGAGAAGGAGACATGAGTGAGTCTAGCGCTTCAAAATTGAAGAGTAAAATGAGGTGAGCAAGGGTTGAAAGTGAAAGATTGAAGACAAAGAGTTTGTAGAATAGTCTAAGAATTGAGTATCATTTGATTTGTAATGGTTTTATGTCTTTTTTTTTTCTTTAGTTGTCCCTTGACACTACTTTAAAAAAAAAGCGATAAATAAATGCTTAAAAGAGACAAAAAGCGCCAAACAAGGTCAAAAGATAGGTTTGACTTCCAGAACAATGTTATGTTTCTCACATTTTCAAAAAATCGCCAAATAAAAAAATTTCAAAGTGACAAATATTTAAAAATTCTTGTAGTGATGAAACATGCAATAGCGTCAACCATGCAAGTGATCAAACAGAAAGCATGACCCCCAAAAAGTCAAACAAACATCACTTAGCTTTCATAAAGAGTATTCAATCCGAAAATATGGCACCTTTAGCAATAAAACTCAAGTGTAAAACTCAAGTTTTTCACCATAAAATCATAATGCCACTGACTTTTTATCATAAAATGAAAGCAATGAATCATCATCCATGAAACATGCAACGGCATCAAACAATCGAACAAGCGTAAAACAAAAAAAGTATAAACTTTTGTAACTCAAGAATATCACTTAGCTTTCGAAATGAAAAAAAAAAAACCAAAAAAGTGGCACCTTTAGACGACAAGTCACTTAGTTTTTGGAAACCGAAAACATGCAACAACATCAAACACTCAAACAAGCATAAAACTAAAAAATAAAAACTTTTGTAAGTCAAGAACATCACTAAGCTTTCAAAAATAGATAGAAAAAACTGAAACGATGGTACCTTTACATGAAACGTCACTTAGCTTTCGAAAACCAAAACGTCACTTAGTTTTAATCAGAAAGAAAAAAAGAAAAAAAAAAGAAACACCACTTCGCATCCTCACTAGAGATGGCAAAATCCGGGTACGGGTGCGGGATTAGCGTTTCCGCAACCGCACCAGATTTAAAATTCCCTCCCCGGTCCCCAGAAAATCCCTGGGTTTTTTCGGGTTTTTCCGGGTGCGGGTATTTGCGGTTTTGAGATTGTGCATACCGTACCCGCATCGCACCCAGAAAAAAACTCGGATTTCCCCGGATTTTTTTCCCACTTTTTTCTTCACTCGGAAAAAATCCAAATTTCTGCAGATTTTTTCCCACTTTTTCTTAATTTTTTTCATAAATACTTTGAGTTATGTGGGTGTGGGTGCGGGTGCAGGGTTTATTGACAATACCGCACCGGTACCGCACCCGGACTTTTTTTTTTAAATCCCCGCACCCAGGTTTTTTCCCATAAAATTCAGGTTTTTTCACCTGGATTGTCCCGGGAAAATCCGGGTACCCGGATTACCTGGGTTTTTTTGCCATCCCTAATCCTCACTCTAGTAGAAAATAGTTCATGCACGACCATCCAACCAAAAGTAAACAAGAAACAACATAAAAACCAAAAAAAAAAAAAGGATGGAAGATACTGACCTTCTTGAAAGTTGAATCCATCACTAAAACGCCACTGAAGTTCATGATTGTCTAGGTTTCAATCAAGTACACTTGACTCTTGCACTCCTTTCCTGTTGAGAAACAGAACCACCATAGGAAGAGAAAGCGTCACAGAGAAGCTAAGGACAGCAAGAAAAAGCTCTCACTCTCTTCTTATTTTTTTGTTTCAAGAAGGTGAGCAGCCTTTTTATATTTTGACTACAATAGAGCCTATTTGGCTTAACCCTAGCCTTTCATTTTGGTTTCAGCTTTTTAGAATCACTATTTTGTTGTGAGTTTACAATTCTACCCCGCTTTTTCCTAACGGCAAAAAGATATAACAAATGCCAGGGTCATTCGAAGCTATGTCCAGAACCTGGGGACATATCAAGAATATGGCAAATCTCAAGTCACCCATGAAATTATCCCTTCTGAAATATTAGGCTAGGAATTTTAGGGGCCTTTGAAATTGTCCTCCCACCCAAAACTTTTTGCTTCCTGCATCGAACTCTTGAAATGATGTAAATATCCTCAATAACCTCTTCCTTCTCTCCAAGAAGTCAAACACTCCAATGGTTACTGTATGACATTGAATGGTTTTAAAGAATTCAATACACAAAAAAAAAGTTCACTCTTCAAATGCAAAGAGGATCGAAAGAAGTGTTGGAGTGTTAAAGAATAAGGAAGAGGGTATTTTTGCAGAGAGAAAGAAAGCGAAAAATAAAGAGTTGCATGCATTTTAAATCTCACACCACCATTTTCCAATTAAGTTGCTACAAATGGTTAAACATAGAAATTGGATGATTTTATATTAAGATTGAAAGTTATCTTGTTGTTTTTTGGCATTGATAGAGATGGATGGAGGTTGAAGATGATATTTTGGTGGATCAATGGGTAAATTAGACTGTCATCGAAATCTTGTGAAACTGTTATCAAACTGTCGTCAAACTCTTCTCGAACTTGGTTCAACTCTTATCAAACTTTCGTTGAATTATTGTCGAATTGTCATCTGCCGTGAGCACTATATGCCGAGAAACTTGTTAGTTCAACAACAACTTGACAATTCATTTGGAGTTCAAAAATAACTCGACTGTTTGACAGATCGACTGTTAAACCATCTATCCATCGGGTTTTTATTGAACTATCAAATTTTAGGAAGTCCAACTTTGGGAATTCAAGTTTCATTTCAGAAAATCCGGTTTTCCCACCACAAATTTCAAAATTTCTCACTATTTCGTATATTACAGCATCGTATCAAGAGGCTCCCTTCAACTGGTAACCAATCATCTAGTTATACATATTTTTAACAACATGATATGTTAAGATGATGGAAATATTATTTTTCTAACAATTTCTACTTTGTTCTAAAGCTTCAATTTTTTTCCTTGTATAATTTTTAGACATGTATAATTCATGTTATGTTCAAAACTAAATGAATTTGCCTCCATATCATTTGGAAGAGTTAATTAGTTATAGAGAGTAAATGGAGAAAGTGAAAGAGGAAGAAGAGTAAAATGAAGGTATTTCGGTCTGTTTAGGTTTTGGAGGTATTAGATGAAGACTTTTGGATAGGAGGACTGTTTTGCAAAGGCCCCTAAAAAGGTTTCTTTAATTTTCCCTCTTACGTTTTAGTTTTTATTTTAAATAATTCTATTTTTTATTTTATAAAATGCAACTTTTTCAGTTGGAGATAATATTGGCTTCATTGGTTTATGAAATGTGTATTTTTGTTTTCGCAATTTTTAGGTAAACCTTATTTATTTTGAATAATTTTAAATTAAAAAAAAGTCGTATAGTTGATATTGAATTTTAAGCATGTTTAAGAACTTACAAAATATAAAATATTATGGAAATCATAAAACAAGAACTTACTATTTCTATTATTTTTACGCTGTGAAGTGTGAACGCATGTTGACCAAGTCATGAAATAAAGTTCATTTTAATACAGCTAGCTACTTACCCTAGAAGGACCCCTTCTTCGAAGGGTTTAGTATGAGCTTTATTTGAATTTAAAAGTCATAATAACAGCAGAATAATGATACTTTATTTGAGAATTTTTTTAATTTCCAATTCCTTCCTTGCCTGGTCCTACATGTAATGAGAGACTATCTTTTGGACGGGTCTATTTACTTCCATGAAAGTGTTGAACAACGAATAAAATTTTAAAACAAAGTTTACTCTCAAAACTTCTTTTAATTATAAAACCTCCTTCTAAATTAATTAAAATTTTAACTTAAATTTATATAAAATTATCAAGGTTATCACATCTCAGGTGTGTTTTAATATTGATCACAAATATTTAATACCTCAACTTCCGCAATGTCCAAGAACCTGGTGTCTTTCCTCTTTATGTGTTCATCAGCCGAGTATGCGTATTTTAAGATTCCAGCGAGAGAATGTACAAAAAGAATCTAGAGAGGAAGCTCCACCAAAGAAGAAGAAATAAAGACTCAGTTAACAATGGAAAAGGAGGACAACTAAAAATTAAAAAAGCCAGCAAGTCTTTTCTCCGTTTGATAGCTAACCACTGGATTCCGCTTCCCGGGTCCTGAGTAGCATTAACAAGGGGGAGTTGTCCAACCGCATTCTAGGCATGTTAAATTGAAGAGACTAAAAATAGGTAAAAGTACTTTATTAAAGTTTGGAAGACCAATGCTTAATTCTTATTGATGATTACTTAGTTATAATGGATATTCGTCTAATTTGGATGAGCAAACATCAAGAAAAATTAGGGTTTATATTGATAGGGGAAGGTTGAAGATGATTGTTAATAAAATATTTATTTTTTAATAATAATATATTTAATAGAACAACTCTTTTCTTTAATATTTAATTTTAAATAATCATTGTTATTTTTAAATGATGGGTGTTTAGAAGTACAAATAGTCCACTCATATCTTATTTTTTTAGTATTAAATCTGTTGTTTCTATTAATTGAAATCCATGTCAGATTAATAATTTATCAAGAATGTGTGAAATTTTGTTTGAATTGCATTAGCTCAAATCATGTTTATGAATAATTTTAAGTTTACAGTTAACATGTGACCCGACCTAGCACCAATAAGCTATCAAGAGGGCTATCGGAGGTGCGAAGCTATTCCCCCTCTTCCTATTCAGGGGGTTGATGCGTTACAATCTTATTAAATGTGCAATCATATCATTTATCATTATTTTTCTTCTTTGAGTATTCTATTCGATAGTTTCACCGTACAACCACTTTCATATACTAAGTATACTTTAAGCAAATAGTAGTTGTACTTGTATAATAAATCCATACAACTTTTATACCAGAAAATATCATTGAATGTATAAATTAGACCAAAAAATAAGAATTAACGATAAAAGAGACAATAATTACGCATCTAATGAAATTGTACTACTAGACTAGATTGTATGAGTTGGTTATATTATAGAATGATTTGTCTTTTATTAAGATATTTAATACTCCTCTCATGTATGAGTACCAAAATATTATGTTGTTCATTTAAAAAAAAAAAAATCCTTCTACTACCTTCTTTCTCTTTGTTTTTTTAAATTTATATTCTACCAAAACTTACTACTTCAGTTTTTTTTCTCCCCATGTTACTTATGAAAAGTTTAACCCAATTTGTACTCACGCAAACTCAGTTTTTTACTATTTAATTTGCAAAAATGAGCATTGAAACTTTAATCTCATTATTTTTTTTAAACTTGTATTTTTCAAAATCTAAATGATTAGAAGTTTGGTTGAATTCTTAAAAGCTATATTTAAATTTGTCGTTTTAGACCTTGTCAAGATTTAAAGGCATTAAATTATTTCTTCTAATAATAAACCTTTAAATACTAATATCATCTGCCCCAAAATCAAAATCCTTGCTTCGTTACGGGGGTTTATGTTTCTTTCTCTGAAAAGTGGGTCCAAGTTCACATTTCATATTTGCCTTTCATCATTTTGGGCAATAAGAAGTTGTTTATGACTTGTGGGATAGCTCTGAATGTACAAAGAAAATGCCACACCATACAGCCTTAATGTTGTGTACACACCACTATAGCCCTCTGAGCCCCTAAAATGACTAGTGGAGGGGAAAGAGAGAAAACAAAGTGCATAAAGAGATGACAACTCTAAATTCTCCAAATAAAATTATCTTTGAAAAACAGATTTTTAGAGAGACACTATTGTTCTCATAACATTTACAACGAAAAAACATTCAAATTCCTTGCATTTAGAAATAGTAGATTCTTGCATCATTATATAATTGATAATATATTTTGTTACGATTTACATTAACTAAGTATGAGATTAGTTAGTGGTGTTGCTAGGATCTCACATCGATTACGTATAGGATTAGTTGGTGGCTTATAAACCTATGGATATCCTTCCCTTACAAGCCGATTTTTAAGGGTGAGTTTTACTAATGAGTTTGTAACAATGGGTATCAGAGCTAGCCCACGTTGCGGAGGGGACAACCTGAAAAGGTCAGAGTGGGCTGTCAGAGTGGGCTGTCGTACGAACACCCTTCCCTTACAAGCAGATTTTTCTAGCTATGACAGGCTCCTAACCCGAGGCCACCCTCCGAACCTTTGAAGCAAAAGGATAGCGGACTCCTTCTCAAACCTGTATGAAGCAAGATTCCTGGGGTCACACAGGGATTGTCCATCAAACAACAATATTTGATCATCAATCGACATAGCCATCATTTGGTAAAGCTTTCTTTTCAATTCACCAACAGTATCAAATGGGGTCACTTCAAGAGGTATGGTTTTCCCAGTTACAGTACTCACTAATATCTGATATGTGGAGGCACGGAATATCTTCAGGATTCCCTTGTCCTCGATGCCACGGAAAGCCAAGGTCTCCCAATTCTTAAGCTGCTCTGTCCCATTAAACAGTTCAAATTCAGCACTGGGAATGTTTACCATGCTTTCAACTATTTTCTTAACATCTTGGACAGTGTGCATACACCTGACTTCCACTTCTATGGTAGCTTTGCTTGGTGTCTCCACCAAAATTGTTTGCATTTCTTTTGGGTTGAAGATCATTTGAAGAGTGGCTTCGCTTTTTATGTTGAGCGAGGCCAAAGTCCTGTAATTTTCAAGAGGTGTTCCAGCATAATAGATGGTGTAGTTATTTGGGTGGATTCCCTCTTTGTCCTGAATGATGGATTTGAAATTGTGAATGGAATCGTTATGGTGCACTTCAAGCTCAAACTTTACCTCGTTAGAGGGCATTTTAAAGTATAATTTCCTCCAAGATGGTTCTTGTCGAATAAGGTTAATAATAGTGGTTGGGAATTCCATAATCCATAACTCTTAGTTCATCCTCCCCAGCCGATCACCCAAAAAAAAAAAAACTCCTGTCGAGATTCTAGAATGCCTTCCCTCTCATGTATCATCAGCTTGATAGTCTTAATTTTCTCGGATCTATTCACCTTCATGGCTATTGTTTTCTTGAGCCTAACGTGTAAGTTTATCTGTGGCGAAGAATGGAACGGATCAATAGATTTAGCAGAGCAACTATGAAGAAAAATAAACAAAAAGCACATATCTGGGATGAAATGATGAAACAACCATGTTTATGATCTAACACAGCGCATTGCATCTAACAACCTTTTATTTGCACAGAAAATGGTAAATTTGCATGTTGAAAAAGGAACGATCAACAGAAGCAAAACCTGGAAAACTCAACTGAGCAGTCGCACAAAAGTGTCATATGTGGTACCCATCACCAATTCATTTTTCCTAAAACAACTATTTTACCAAAACATTCATTTCTTCATCAATTTACCAAAAATATACAAATTCAATAACAGAAAAAGGAAAAAAGAAACTACTATTATTTTCCAGCCTACAAATTTTATTTCCTTTACTTGGATAAATAATCTTTCCATCACCAAAGCCTGATATCCTACTTTTTAAAATCTTCCTACAAGAAAGTAATCAATTTTGATTTTTTTTTAAAAAAGAAAAAAATACACACAGAAGATGAAGATGAAAGTATGAACCTCTTCTTCTGCATATTCCAACTGGGCATCAGATGATTCCATGGAGATTATTAAAACTTTGAACAAGCAATGATTGACAGAAAACAGGTTGAAGCATGCTTTTGTCAACTTTTGCATTTGGGATTGAAGAGTTTTCGGGTTAAGCTATGTTGAATCTCCGATCTCCCAATGATTGGTTCTAATCGGATCTTGTTCTTGATTAGTCTATGCAGATTTTCAGCTAAATATTCAAGCTCCATTGTCAAGGCATCGCAGCCAAATTTTGGATCTAGTGGCATTGAATGATGTCGCACGTTTCATCCCTTCAAGGCGGCTCAAAACAGATGAAATTCTTCAAATTCTGAATGATTTTAGAATTGCTACAATGAATAATTATTGTTATTATTCTTTCCAATGCGGATCTAATCTTGACGCTTCCACTTATTTGGTTTCGATGGAATTGAGATCCATGGACAAATCAAACACCTAATCGATCATTTCATGGAAGAACAAATGAATGAAAGGATGGACCTGCAAAAAGACTACGTCCCCTATTTGAGCTGAAATTGTTGAAGTTTTTGCCTGACATTTAGTGGGCATAAATCTAACTTACCGAAACAGAGAACTATAACAAATATAACTTGTTTGAATAGCGTGGCAAAAACTTTTAACCACAAAAGTTGATTACTAAGAGTCTGTTTGTTTCGGTTTTTTTAAGCAGAGCTTATTAAAGTAGATTTTTTTGAAGTAAAGCTTATAACAGTAGAGTTTTTATTAAAAAGTTAATAATTGTTTGATGAGATAAATATAAAAACACTTATTATAATTAAGTTTCTAAAATAGAGTTTTATTATAATGATAGAATAAAGTAAAATATTTAAAATCAAATAAAGGCATCTTTGATATTTCAAAAATTTACAAAAACTCAAAAAAAAGCTTTTCCCAAAAGCCTCAATGTTGAGCTTCTCCTAGTAGACGTAAAATAACTTTTTTAATTATCCATAAGCTTTCTTGGGTGTCAGCCAAACGACACGAAATATTTTTAAAAGAACTTTTGACATTAAAAAAACTCTTTTACCAGTAGAGAAGCCCAAATAAATACGTTATAAGTTAAAATTTTTTACATTATGTTTTCAGGTTATTAATGAAAAAGAGTAGATAGGTTAACAAACTAAGAATTTAAAAAAAAAATTATTTTACATTTGAAGAAGTTAAATAACATTTATTATTTCGTTGAATAATAAAAGTTATTAATGAAAAAGAGTAGATAGGTTAACAAACTAAGAATTAAAAAAAAAAACTTGTATTTACATTTGAAGAAGTTAAATAGCATTTATTATTTCTTTGAATGATAAGTATTAAACATAAAATTTATTTATTTTCTTATATAATATAAATTTATATTATATAATGAAAATTTATAAATTTTTTTAACTATTAGTTTTACATGAAATATAAAAAATTATGTAATAATATAAAATAATTATCTTAGGTTAGTTGTTAAAAAAAATTTTATGTTTTGCAGTAGGTCCCAAGCATAACATATTTCTTATTAGTCTCAGATTACTTATTTACCCTTAAAAGTTTAAGGGTAGAGAGTTAACGGTAAGGTCATTTGTGCCTAATTTTGGAACGTTAGATATTTTTCTCAAATTAGATCTTAGCTCAAAGTTATTTATCAAAATTTAGACATTTTTAATGTAAATTATAGATCAATCGATGGATATTGTTGGGTTTTGCTGCGTATGAAAGTTACGAATGAATAATATAACTGAAAACAATAATGTAAAACGGAACAGGATTTTTATATGGTTCGGTTACAACCAACCTACATCCACGGGCAACAAGAGTTGTAATCCACTATATTGTATGTCTTTACACTCGACTTAGGACTCTTTACAGTGGTAGACACCCGCTCACTGACTAACCTAATCTATGTAAACTTGATCAACCCCGATCACAACCACAGTCCTTCACACACTCTTCTGATGCTGCTCTTTTTCTGTCACAATTATCTTAACTGCATACAGTTAAGAATAACATAACACCCGTAACTAGTACATATACATGTGATTACTCAACTCCCTTAAACTCACACGATCTATAACAATTAACCAAAGCCTAAAGCTTTACACAAGACATAAAAACAAATAAAAGACACACTCAAACTTACTCTTGCTTACTCCCTCTCAATTTGTCTTGAATACGTTGAATTCCCTTGAATTTTTTCCACCAAAGCTATGAAGATAGCTTTATATAGTATTTGATATCAATTATAATCCTTGCCAAGATCCTGTAGAATCTCAACAAAACTCATAAGGAAAGTTTGGATAACAATCAAACATTATAGGAAGTGATAATATACTTCTCTTAAGTAAACTAGAATACTTAAATAATATCCTAATCTAGTAAGAGATAATTAATACAAATATAAAAATTCATATTCAGCTAGGATACCATATCAAAAGTTATCATATTTTAATTAAAATTCTCCTAATATAAAACATCTATATAAAATAAATGAGATTAGAAAAATATCCATATTTAGTTTTTTTATCACATGATGACAAATTACTCATGTGCAATGCACATGCACGTCTAGAACCAACAAATATAATTAGAATGATGAAGATTAGATTTAACTAGGGGTAGCAATTTAGGTCAAGACACACGAACACGACACGAATATGACACGAACACGATACACGATTAAGAAATGAGTCAAATTCGTATTGAGAGTGTTTAATACGCCAACTCGTTTAATGATATGAATAGTTAAATATATTTTTTTTAATCCTTAACATGCAAGATCATTCAATGTACGAATTTTTATTTACTTAGAACATATATATTATAAAATAAAAAATTTTATATTATAAAGTAAATTAATTTACATAACAGTAAATTATGATGATTTTAATAACTTTTTTATACTAACAATTATTTATATTCTATAAATAATTTTAATTGATATAAGTATATAGAATATGATATATTATGCATAATTAGATTAAACAATTAAGTAAATTATATTAGTTAAATATGACACGATTACAACACATGAGTGACACTTTTAATAACTGCGTCGAATCTGTGTTTCATTTTTTGACACAAATAATTAAATAGGTCGACACGCATGACACAAATTGCCACCCCTAGATTTAACACAAATTATTTCTAAGCTAGATAAATCATACATATTGCATTTAATTTTAACTATTAAGAATAATATCGAGCAGATGACTCAAAAATTCTATTAGAAAGTGCTATAGATCCTATAAGTTTAACAAGTATAAGCATCACATATAATCTCTATCATTTATCTCAGATAATGTTCACTGAAATTGGGGTAGAGTTTGCTAATACTAGCCCTTTTCCCCACTAGTGTTTGGAAGCTTTTGTTCACAGTCGACAGATAAAACTTTTCAATAGAAACCAGATAAAACATATTAGCAAAATACTATTGTTTCCTTTCATGTTCATGGCATAACTTTTATCTTAAAACAAAGAATAAGCATTCAACTTGTTACCAAATCAACATCCTATGTTTTCGTTAACAAATGACTTAATATAAAACTTAGTAAATAATTAAATATAATGTCATTTTTTAGCAACTATATATTTCAAAATCTTTAGTAGTAACTCGGTGATTAATCTAAATTCTTAGAGTTCTAAAAATTGTCTAAGGACTCTATCTAGGTAAATATAAACAATCAATAGTCGAACTCCTAACATTCAAAAATTTCTGCACCATTATATAAATAAAATTTTGCATTAGCTAGCATACCTAATTAGCAGGGGTTCAGACTTGAGAGCATATAACTATACATGCCAACAAAAGGAATGTAATACATGCTAAATGCTTTCAAGAGATGACAAACTTCAGCTGTTAAATATCTACTTGTTACCTCTCGCCCTCTTACTCCTAATCGGCGCTTCGAGCCTTGGAAGCACAAAAATAGTTGACTGCTCAATGCTGTAAGCAAGAATCCTGGTGTCACTGCCATTGAGGGATCACCCATTAAATATTTGATGTAGGACATATTAGGAATAGATTAGGGATTTCAATTATATTTTAGGGATTTTAATTAATTAGGGATGTTGGCTATTATTAGGAATTTTAACTTCCTAAATTGGGAGAAATCCTAATTTGAGTTATTTTCCTAATAAATAGTTTACTATTTTATTTAGGATTTAATTTTGGTATTTTCTAGTTAAGCTAGGATTAATATTCTATTTCCTAATGGGATTTTATTTCCTAGTAGAACTATACTTTAAGGTCCTATAAATAGGAGCCTTTAGTTATGTTATTTTGGAGATTTAGTTGTTATTGGTTTTTTGATCTTTTACTAAAAAGATTATCTTCTCCCTCAATTTCACTCTACTTCTCCCTCAAATTTCTTTTATTGTTTCTCCCCTTTCCTTTGTCTACATCTTCCTCCCTTTCTTTTAATTTGAGGAACCCCGTTCTTCATCAATTGGTATCAGAATGTGGTTTTGATCACCTCTTATATATATTATTTATCCTTTAATTTTTTTTGTTCAACCTATAAACCCTAAACCTCCCACCAACATTAATTTACTTTACTTCAATTTCATCTTCCATCACATCACCCCTTCAATAAAAAAAAAAAAAGAGTTACATTTACTATTCACGAACGTGTACGTCCACACAGAGCACTGTTCACAACGAGTACTGTTCATTACAGATTTACTGTTCATCGTGGATACTGTTCATCCGAGTTATTTTTACCGCGACCACCATCATACTCTTCTTGTCGATATCTACAATGTGTCCTTCATTACAAACTTCAATACTCTCAATGATACAAGCCTTAGAAAATAAGACAAATATTAGGATAGATGCTTTGGAAAATAAAGTGAAAAATAGAATGACAGAAATATTAGCAGCTTTAAAAGCCTTACAAGCTTTCGTTCTCACAAAACAAAACTCTAATTTGGAGTCATCTACCAAGCATAGGAATCAAGGGATCTTGGGTGCAACTCCTAAGAACCATGAGGATGAGTGTGATGATTCTAGAGGAGATGATGAAGCAAGCGAGATTGATATTGAAGATGGGCATGAATCTAGAGGTGATATTGAGATCGAGGGTAAGATGAGTTCTAATGATGGTGTGGAGCCTACATGTGAAGAATCTCATGAAATCATTCAAGAAATTGATTTTATAGGTTATGATTCATATTTGGGTTCTTCTACTCCTATCATTATGTCAATGGTGAAGTCTTCTATTGGGTCAACAATGAAGTCTTTCATGGTGATTATTGTTTCTCTACCAATATCGAAGGCTGCTGAAGCATCAGTAATTTTTCTATCATTTGTGCTTCCAATATTGGATCGTCTTGAAGCGAAGATGTGAATTGATGATTTTTCAATGATAGTGTAAGACAAGACGTGACGTTTCTTTGTGTATTGGCAATTTCCTTCTTGACAACTCGCCAGGGGTCGAGTTCTTTCAAGCGGAGGAGAATTGATGTAGGACATATTAGGAATAGATTAGGGATTTCAATTATATTTTAGGGATTTTAATTAATTAGGGATTTTAACTATTATTAGGGATTTTGACTTCCTAAATTGGGATAAATCCTAATTTGAGTTATTTTCCTAATAAATAGTTTACTATTTTATTAAGATTTTAATTTTGGTATTTTTTAGTTAAACTAGTATTAATATTCTATTTCCTAACGGGATTTTATTTTCTAGTAGAACTATACTTTAAGGTCCTATAAATAGGAGCCTTTAGTTATGTTATTTTGGAGATTTGGTTGTTATTGGTTTTTTGATCTTTTAGTAAAAAGATTATCTTCTTCCTTAATTTCACTCTACTTCTCCCTCAAATTTCTTCTATTATTTCTCCCCTTTCCTCTGTCTACATCTCCCTCGCTTTCTTTTAATTTGAGGAACCCCGTTCCTCATCAATATTAGTCTTTGATTATCAATGTTCATCGTTCCCGTCTTTTTGGTAAAGTTTTTCCTTAAAATAACCAATAGTATCAAATGGGCTCACTTCAAGAGTTATGGATTTCCCAGCTAGAATTTTCACCGATATCTGGTGCTTGCTATAACAGATCATCTTCACAACGGCCTTTTCCTCGATGCCTAGAAAACATAAGGTCTCCGAATTGTTAAGTAGCTCTATCCCCTTAAACAGTTCAAATTTAGCACTTAGAATATTTACCATGCTCTCTACTATTTTCTTGACATCCAGAATAGTATGCATGCACCTAACTTTCACTTCTATGGTATCTTTGCTTGGTGTCTCCACAAAAATTGTCTACATTTCTTCTGGAGTGAAGATCATTTGAACAGTAGCTTTGCTTTTTATGTTAAGTGAAGCCACAGTCCAATAATTTTCAAAAGGTTTTCTAGCACAATATATAGTATACTCATTTGGGTCGATTCCTTCTTTGCCCTGAATGATGGATTTCATATTCTGAATTATATCACTAGTCTGCACTTCAAGCTCAAAATTTTTCTTGTTTGATGGCACTTTAAAATACAAATTCATCTGAGAAGAATCTTGGTGAACAAGATTAATAGTGGAGTTCTCGGGAATGCCATAATCTATAACTGTAAGGCCATTTTCTGCAAAGCGATCACCCGCAAAGAATAGCTCTTGTAATTCTTCTAGAAAACCTTCCTTCTCACGTATCATCAACTTGAGATTCTTAATCATCTCAGATCTTTTCACCTTCATTGATATTGTTTTCATGAGCCTAAAGAAATAAGTTTATATGTGACAAAGAATATGGAAGAAACAAAAGAATGAAATAGATGAACAAATTAAGCAGGATAAATAGGAAAAGAAGTGCATTTATATATTAGGGATGAAATGATCAATGACCATGTTTATATAATAAATCAAATTGCATAAAAACAACCTTCTACTTTTTGGCGCAGAGAATAGTTAACTACAGGTGGAAAAAGGGATGTACCATCTAAAGCAAAACCTGGAAAACTCAGTTGAGCAGCAGTTTACCTAAATCTCATTATGCACAGATTGGGATTAAGATAACCACATTTATAGGTTCTAATTTTAAGTTTCAACTTCCAATTAATTGGAGTTGCACTAATGCACATCCCAGCCTATATGCTTAAAATACAATCATAATTTTACCCATCATTTTAAATGTTTACTCAACATACAAATAAAAAGTCATTTGACCAACAACAAAACTTGGAAGGTTAAAATAATAAACTACTTTTCCCAACTAACATTCTCATCAAACTTGACAATAGATTTACCTTATCATTTCATTTTCCCAAAACATCATCATTCAAAAAATTGATAAATTTTCAATGGCTTTGGTTAATTTAACTTAAAGCTCTGCTCTTTTCGGTTAGGTATATTAATTCAACAAGAGAGAAATTAAAGCAAACATACCAACTTTATTGACCAAAATACTGTATTTTCATTTCCTTTCATGAATAAATGAACTAGCAAGCACCAAAACCTTGCAATCTACATTTAAAATCATCTTAAAAAATAAATTTACCAATTAAAATTATAAAATGCGTACCGCATTCAATTTTTATTTTCTATTGTAGGGTTTTTTTTATTTTAATTCAATAGCCAAACAATATCCAGAGCTTTTATTCACTAGAAGCACTAACATCGTACAAACACACAATATGAAGTACGACGATGAAAGTACAAACCTCTTACTCTGGAGATTCCAACTGGGGCAGTGGTGGCTTCTGAGCTTTTGATGATTCCATTCACATCGACAATCAGCCAAAACCCTAAACCAAAATCCAAACTTTTTTCTACCCTCTTGAAAACCAGAAGACTGAACATCAGAGTAGAAGAGAATGAGACGGCTAGAGAGAATATTAAATGAGTAACTATGGTAAAACCTTAATAAATATCATGTCCTGGAGATTCTATGCGAAATAACTCAACGGTAAATCTTTGGGAAACAGTATAACTTAGTACAGACCAAGCAAATGTTATATGTGTAACTATTTTTTTTAATTTGAATTAATAAAATATCATTAAATAATTAAAATATAAAAATAAATGAAAGATATTAAATCATATGATAGATTATTATTCATCCATTAATAGTTTATCAACTCAGATTATAAGATGAAATGTTTGTAGATGAGTTATAAGTTTAATATTATCTTATAATTAATAATACAACTTGATATGATAAAATTTATTGGACGGATAAAAATAAAAAATAAAAAATATTTAATAAATAAAGTGGGACTCATATATCCAATGATTTTGTGTTTCGATTATATTGGTTTGATTGTTTAAGTTGGATATACATATAAAATTTTTTTGAAAAAATTTTAAAAAATGACTAGATTTGAGGGAATCTTTGGTAAATAAATCAATTAATTTCTGAACATTTTACTTGCGATAACTTTATCTGATACTTGACGGCTTGATGCTTATTCTTGAATAATGAGATACTGTCGGATGTTGTGTCAAACAAATATACGATATATCAAGTGGACAGGGTTATAGGATAATATACAGATTTTCAACGCCTAATCTATTTTTTTGGCCCTTAAATTTGGACTATTGTCACAATTCTTTCTAAATCTTTTTCTTTTTTTTCCTTTTAACTTTTTTTAGGACGGTCAAGTTTTGGAACGAAGTACGTGGCCGTTGAATTGGTTTTGCTTGGGTTGCAAGTGGTCTTCATGGTACATCAATATGTAGAATTAGGAAACAGCTAATATACTAGCCTGGCCCGTAGAATTATTGTCGTGAAAATTTCTCCAAAAGTTTTTGAGGCGTTTCCAATAACTATTAACAATGAGATGTTGGTATGCATTTATGATTTAGCCTTTGAAGTTTGAATTAACGTGGCAACATCTTTGGATGATACAATTGATTTCAAATAATTAATAAAAATATGAAAATTTTCAACTTGATAATATTATTTTACAACGATAATACCACACGAATGAACTTCTATGTGAATCAAACCGTTTTACTTCTCAATTTGAGCAAAACCTTAAATTCAAATTCGCAAATCAATCCATGATTGCACAGGTTCTCATACAAACAGGAAAATAAATCACATAAAGCTATGAGAAAGGTTTGCATTTCATTAACTTGGAGAAGCCCCAGATGTTAGCCCTAAGGCTACATGATAATTTTGATGATAACAATACACATTGATTCATTGTGATTTACTAACATGTTTATTTATGTGTAAGACTAAGATCATTGAAATAATTATAAAATCAAGAAGAGGCTTATTAAAATGAAGTGTTGAAGCTAAGGAGAAGACTACATGTTAAAGGCACCAAATTTTAAGAACAAGGTTTGATTCAAGGAATATGACATATGAGCAATGTTCAATCAATTGGTCATATATTTCTCTACAAATGTTCAAATGACATGATTCTTGAGCCTTTGGAAAGCTCGCTCAATTTATAACATTTCATATGTTTTAAAAAAATTCAAATTTCAAGTGTAAGGTTGTCCAAATCATCATGCACATTGAAAGACAAATGAAAGTAGCTAACATGAGCACTGAATACTCTTTTAGACATATCTTGAGATAGAAATATCAAAATAACTTGATTATTACGGAATTGGAAAGAGGACTTAATGAGACACATTTCATATGTTTTGAAGAAATTCAAATTTCAAACGAAAGGCTGACATAATTGACATGTAATTCGGTGGACTGACACAGAGAAGAAAAATCAACTCATATGAGCACCGAATGATTTTTTGTCCATATCTTAAGATAGAGATATCCAAATGCTTTTGTTTTTAATGTTTTGGAAAGCTAATTCAAATATGCAGATCTTTTATATTTTGAAGAAATTTAAATTTCAAACGAAAGGCTGATAGAATTATCACTCAAGTCGGTGGACTGACACAAGGAAGAAAAATCAAGTCACATGAGTACTGAATGGTGTTTTGGCCATATCTTGAGCTACAGATATCCAAATGACTCGTTTCTTGATGAGTTGAAAAGCTTATTCAATTATGAAGATCTTTTATGTTTTGTAGATTTTCAAATTTCAAACGGAACATTGACAAAAATGGCAGAAAAAATTACGGTTTTTATGGTGGGCAGAAAATTTGGAGTTGGTGTCTTCACTTGATTAAGTTCATCCCATTTGCCTATAAAAGGAGCCCTTCTCCCATGCATTTAGCAAGAAGAAGAGACAAGAATCTATCAAGCCACAAATAAGAGAAATATCAGGTTTAGAGAGCTTTAATATTCTTTATCTACTTTTTTGAAGTTACGGTTGTACTTTTGTTGTAAAAATTTTCTTTGTTCTTGTATTGTGGTGAGAGTGAGATCTTCTTGTAAAGGATAAAAGTTATCCTTGAGAGAACTCTTTCCTTGGTAAGGTTGTTCATCAAGAAGAACTCTTGGTGTGGTGTTATCAAGAGTTGAAGAAGTTGCCTTGGTGAGGTTGTTCATCAAGAAGAACTCTTGGTGTGGTGTTATCAAGGGTTGAAGGAAGTTGCCTTGGTGAGGTTGTTCATCAAGAAGAACTCTTGGTGTGGTGTTATCAAGGGTTGAAGAAAGTTGCCTTGGTGAGGTTGTTCATCAAGAAGAACTCTTGGTGTGGTGTTATCAAGAGTTGAAGGAAGTTGCCTTGGTGAGGTTGTTCATCAAGAAGAACTCTTGGTGTGGTGTTATCAAGAGTTGGAAGAAAAAGTCTTGGTGAGATTGTTCATCAAGAAAGTTGTAAAGATTTCTACAACTTAGTGGAAAGCTTAGCTCGTGGAGCTAGGAGCCTGTGGACGTAGGCAAGGTTTGCCGAACCACATAAATTGAGTTTGCACTCTCTCTATCCCTATCTCTTTACATTTACTTGCACTTGTGATTGTTCTTTAATGCCATTCTCTTGATTGCATTCTATTTTCATCATCTTTACCTTTGTTCTTAAAAAAAGATTTAAATAATTTTGATCTTTCAAGAAAAGTTTTCTAAATCCGTTTTTATAAACAAAAACCCAATTCACCCCCCCTCTTGTGTTGCCATACCTGGGTCAACACCAGACACTATCTAAAAGACGTACACTATTACGTTCATGTGATATGTTATACTTTGAAAAAAAAAAGGATTCAACGTAGTAGTAAATCATTCTTTTGTTTTTCTTTTTTAAATTACTAACATAAAGCTCAATAAATATAATGTCACCATAAAATTTATCAGTGAGCATACTGCAAGATCTTTAGTGATAACTGTTGGTTTTGGCTCATAAATCCTAGTTGAATTCGATGTCAAACTTGTTGACCTGCACTCTTACATCATGAAACTTGCGCTCCTATGCAAGAATGATAGAAAAGTTGCGCTCCTTTGTAAGTATGGCAAAAAAGTTGCGTTCCTGCAAAATGTGAATTGCGTCGTTGCACAACAATATGCGAAAGACGATTTGTCTTCAGGTAGAGACCTTGTGCTCCTGCATAAGGTACATCTTACTGCTATACCAATGGCGGTTACTATACATGACCATGATACCATTTAAAAGCTTTCTTTTCTATTTGAGAGAGAACTTCTAAATATTTTCTTATAGGGTTTTTAGGGAAATGTGTAGGCTAAGAAAGAGTGTTATTCTTAGTGAGAGAGAGAGTTTTGAAAAGCCTTGTAATCAGTTTTCTTATCAGTAGTTAAATTTTTCTATAGCCTTCCCAGTGGATGTAGGTTCTCCTTGAACCGAACCACTTATATCTTGGTGTCGCCTCTTGTGTTTATGATTGCTTTTTTGTTTATTTGCTTTGATTAGTATCTCTATTTGTGCTTTGTTATTGCTTGATTCTTGGGTGAAATTGGTTAGCAAGATCGTTAGTTTCACAACAATCTGCTATCGAAGCCTTGTTTTGGCTCGTTTCTGCATACAACCTGTTCGAGAAAATTCCTAAGTGAGAAGCAATGGTTGGAACGAAGTTTGAAATAGAGAAGTTTGATGGCAAGGGTGACTTTGGTCTTTGGAAAAAAAAAAAAAAAAAGACTAGTGCTATAGAAGTGCCTATAAGGGTGATTCTAGTGCTATAGAAGTGTACAAAGGCTCTTGAAGGAAAACTGCCATAAAAGAAGATTTATTTGAGGAGGAGAAAAATGAGATCATGGAGATAGCCTATAGCACTCTCATACTCTACCTGGCAGATAACGTTTTACATCAAATCGATAGAGAAGATACTACAACAAAGGTTTGGCTAAAACTTGAATCTTTGTATATGACTAAATCTTTGTCTAATAAGATTTATTTTAAAGAGCAAATGTTTAGGCTCAAGATGGACCCGTCTAAGGCACTAGCAGATAATCTTGATGATTTTAAAATGATTGTGGTTAACCTTATTAATGTTGATGAGAAGATAAGTAATGAAAATTAGGCAGTTAAACTCTTGAACTCTCTACCGGATAATTTCAGGGAGGTTAAATATGCTATTAAATATGACAGAGATAGTCTTGATCTGGATGATGTCCTTGGGGCTTACAATCTAGGGAGCTTGAGATTAGGAATGAGAGAAAAACTGGAAATAATGGAAAAGGTTTGATAGAGAAGGGTAAATCAGAGAAGAAAAAGCGAAAGGGCAAGGGCAAGTCGAGATCGAAATCAAAATATAAGCAAGAGAAGAGATGCTTTCAGTATAAGAAGAAGGGTCACTTGAGGCGTGACTATCCTGATTAGAAGAACAACAAGGAGAAGGGAGTTGAGGATGGGGATGCATCTATGACATCAACATCTAACTATGATGGTACACAAGTTTTGACAATATTGTACATGAGATCTGATAATGAGTGGATTCTTGATTCAAGCTACACATTCCACGTGTCCAAAGAAAGAATTTTTTGCTTCTTATTAGTCTGTTGATGGGGGAAAAGTTCTGATAGGGAATAATGTAGTTTGTGATGTTGTTGGAATCGGTTGTATTAGATTTAGGATGTTTGATTGGTCTGTCAGAATCTTGAAGGAAGTGAGACATGTTCTAGGGTTCAAAAGGAATTTGATTTCCTTGGGCACGTTGGATAAAATAGGTTGTGAATACAAAGCATCAACTGGAATGTTACGTGTGACAAAGGGAGGATAGGTTGTCATAAAAGCCAAGATTCATAACGGCTTGTATGTGTTGCAAAAGGAGGTCTTAACTGGTGAACTAGTAATCGAAGAGGCATATGATAGGGATAAAACCTCCTACCAAAGATAATCCAACAGATATGGCTATGAAGGTACCATTAAGTAATTGTATGATCTGGATCTATTAAAGATCCAGGATGAAGTTTCTTGATGAGTTCTGTTGAGGGAAGACTGCAATGTGTTATGAAGATAGAGATTTGTTAGTTTTGACTCACAAATCCTAGCTAAATTCGGTGTTAGACTTGGTGACTTGCGCTTCTATGTCATGAAACTCGCGCTCCTACGCAAGAATGGCAGAAACGTTGCACTCCTACGCAAGAATAACAGAAAAGTTGTGCTCCTGTGTAAGGTGAGTTGCGCCGCTGCACGACAGGAGAAAGATGTTTTGTCTTCAGGCAAAGACCTTGTGCTCCTCCACAAGTTACATCACACCGCGGTGCCAATAACGGTTACTGTACATAACTAGGACATAATTTAAAGGTATTCTTTTCTATTTGAAATAGGATTTCTAAATATTCTCTTCTAAGGTTTCTAGGGAAACGTGTAGCCTAAGAAAGAGTGTTATTCTTAGTAAAAGAGAGTATTGAAAAGCCTTGTAACCTGTTTTCTTCTTCATAGTGAAATTCTTTTGCAGCCTTCCCAGTAAATGTCGGTTCTCCTTGAACCAAACCACTTAAATCTTGTTGTCGTCTCTTGTGTTTACGATTGCTTCTTTGTTTGCTTACCTTGATTAATATCTCTATTTGTATTTTTTATTGCTTGATTCTTGGGTGAAATTGGTTGGCAAGATCCTTAGTTTCACAACAATAACTTACTCCAAGAACAGATGACCAATCCTAATTTTTCGAAGGGTCGTTTATCAATTGTCTAATTGTGGACACATGTTAATAAACTAAAATATAAACATGATAAATAATAACAAAGGATTCACAGATTTTTGCACCATTACAGTTAGGAAATTTTAAATTAGCTAGTATACCCATAATAATTTCAGCTGTTAATTGAGCGTAAAATTTGCAGCGGTTTAGACACGAGAGTGTATGACCATACATGCCTTTCAAAAGGAACCTAAAACATGTTAAATGCTATATGGCTATCACAGAGCTGCATTATCAATTCTACTTCTTACCTCTCTTTAGACCTAGGACCCTCCGATGAGCCTTTGTAACGAAGTGATTTTGGACTCCTTTTCAATGTTGTATGAAGCAAGATTTCTGGTTTCACAGAGTGGTCGTGCATTAAATAGAATTCTTTGATCATCAACAGACAACCCCGTCTTTTGGTAAAGTATTTCTTTTAAATCACGACCAGTATGAAATGGAGTCACTTCAAGAGTTATGGATTCCCTTTTCCCAAATACAACGTTTACTGATATCTGGTACTTCGTATAACAGAACATCTTCAGGACTCCCTTTTCCATGATGTCAAGAAAAGCCAAGGTCTGTGAATTCTAAAGCTGATATTCCCCTTTGAACAGTTCAAATTCATTACTGGAATATTTACCAAACTCTCAACTATTTCTTAACATCCAAAATAGTATGCATGCACCTAACTTCCACTTCTATGGTCCCTTTGCTTGGTATCTCCACAAAAATTTGTTTGCATTTCTTTTGGACTGAAGATCATTTGAAGAGTAGCTTCGCTTTTTATTTTAGAGTGAGGCCAGAGTCCTATAATTTTCAAGAAGTTTTCCAGCATAATAAATAGTGTACTTGTTTGGGTGGATTCCCTCTTTGTTCTGAATGATAGATTTGATATTCTGAATTGTATCACTAGTGTGCACTTCAAGCTCAAACTTTTCCTTGCGACATTGGCACTTTGAAATACAAATTCATCCGAGAAGATTCTCGGTGAATGAGATTAATGGAGGAGTTCTTGGGAATGCCATAATCCTTTAGTCTAAGGCCATCCTCCCCAAACCGATCACCTGCAAGAAAGTGCTCCTCCAGATCTTCTAGAATCCCTTCCTTCTCACGTGTCATCACCTTGAGATTCTTAATTGTCTCAGATCTTTTCACCTTCATGGCTATTGTTTTCTTGAGCCTAAATATAAGTTTATCTGTTGCAAAGGATTGGGAAGAAAAAAAAGAATGAAAAAATCAATAAATTTAGCAGACCATCTAGGTAGAAAAACTAACGAAAGCATATGCATCTGTGAACTGAAACAAACATGTTTATCTAAATAAGCACATTGCATTCTCATATGACAATCTTTTACTTGCACGGAAAAAGATTAATTTGCATGTTGAAAAATTACCAATCAACTAAGCAAAACTTGAGAAGCTCAACTGTGCAGCAGTTCAACCACATCTTACAATGCAGGGCTTGGGATTAAGGTAAAAATACAGACACACTGAGCATTCATTTCTTCTTTTTACTTTCTATCACTCAATTCCTCTCCCTGAGTTTCAACTTTCAATTAATTAGAGTTGCATTCATTCAAATTACCAACAGAACCTGTTGAAACTTCCGTGCATAATGGTTACTCAAAATTTTGGTACAAATCCTAGAAGGCCGAATGAGTAATCTACCATTACCAGCTAACTTTTTCATTACATGTGAGAATTGAATTAGGCTACCATTTCACTTTTCCAATATTTCACCACTCACAGAAGCTTAATAGGTTTTTAGTTACTTAACACGACCCACAAAAAGCATACTGAATTGCTGAACCTTCATTTCTTCCGTCAATTTAAAAAGCTACTTTAAAAACATAATTCAATACACTTCCTTTCATGAATGAAAAAACTTGCCATCACCAAAACCTCGTAAATCTATACTTTAGAATCATACTAAGACAAGGTAAATAATTTCCTAATTGAAGTTAATAGAGTGAGTCCCCCAGCCCAGTTTTTATTTTCTTTTAATTTGCCGGTTTAATTCCATCATGTCCATTTTGTATGCTTTTTCTCAAATTTCTTGGAAACCCAACGCCGAACTATTAGGACTAAAAAGGAATGAAGAAATAGCTAAACATTGTCCCAAAGATTTTAATAAAAAAAAGAAAAAAAAACACACTCAAATCATATACAGACACACAAAATGAAAATGAAAGTATTAACCTAGCTCTTCATCTGGAGATTCCAACTGGGACAGTGGTGGCTTTTGAACTTCGGATGGCTCCATTCACAAACAACCAAAATCCTAAACCAATCCCTACTAGAGGAAAAGAAAACTAAGGTTGAAAGCCAAAGGGAAATGAGTGCGACAGGTCACGCGCAGAGAGATTAACAGTAATAAGAAGAAACTTTTTGCTTGATAAGGCAAAAATAACCAGATTTAGTTAATATTGTCGGAAATAATTCAGTTTTTTTTTTTTAAGCTAATCAACATATTGATGCCACCATACGTCCACACCGTTAGCAAGGACTTATTCCGACTTTTCATCTTTTCTATTCCAAATTAACTAGTTAATTCAAAATATTAAAAATTAAACTGAATTTTAAATAGATTTAACTTTAATTATCCACAAACTTTAAATAGTTTTAAGGTGTTTATCTTTTAGATTTAAGTCTTATTCCTAGACAATTTGATCTAAATAGAAAACATTACAAATTTTGTTTTTATATAAATGTAAATATTTAAATCATTTATTACCGTTCTAATTTTTTTAAAATATAAATACTTTTATAAAATTTATTTATGATCAATTTGTATGTTATCTAATATTTTGTATTGGGATACTATTGATTTATTTCTTATATTATAGTATGAACTTTAGATATTTTTAAAATTATTTAATAGGCACTAATTAGCTTGTCAATATATCATATCATTTAAAAAAATTATTTATCCAATTATAAATATTTTAAAAAATTAGATTTATAATAAATATTTGTACACAAATATTTTTATTAAGTTAAATAAAATCACAAGTGAAAATAATATATATAAATAAAGATATATGTGTAAATATATTAGTTAATTTTAAATAAAAATACATATTTATCATTTAGATTTTTAGACCTATACACAAAAAAAGCTCTAAATATTTTTCTTCTTTAACTTTTAGTAATCTTTATTCTATTTGTAGAGTAAGTTCTTTCACTTTTAGCAATCTTTATTCTATTTGCAGAATTATCATTTTTAAAAAACTTCTTCGCTTTGGGCTTGATTGTAATTCGTGTTTGTTTATAGTTTTTTCTCTTTTTATATTATGATATGAACTAATAAAATTTTGACAAATATAAATATGACTTATTTAATTCTTCATATCAAAATTTAAAATACATAATTTAATACAGTTATTAAACATTTCACTTATTTAATAAATATATTATAATAGTATCATTTTTTTTTAAATTAGTAGCTAAATATGGTAAAATCCAAAAATGAAAATCCAATCTCTAGCTAGGTGTGTTTGTTTTTGTATTTTGGGTTTTTGCTTTAAAAATTTAACAAGAATATATAATTGACTTTAATTTTTTTTAAATTTTAAAAATATTATATGATTGATATTAATTTAAATATATTGATAAATGTGTGTACAGTACTTAAAAAATGAAGACAAACACAAATTTTTCACCCTTCAAGGAAACAATGAAACCCAGATACTGAACATCAAACTGGGAAAGAGTCAAACAGTCAGAGAGAATAATGTTATATAACTAAGGTCAAATAGAAGAAATATCCTGTCTTGGAGACTGCGTGAGAAATAACTTGTCTTTGAACAAAACATCTGGTTATGTCCAAATATATCAAACCATTTTACTTAATTTCAAGAAACCTTAAATTGCTAAGGAAAATTAAAAATATCCCAATTTTAAGTGTGAATCAAAAAATTATATTATCTCTGAAAATTTGTATGCAATGACCTTTTGTCAAGAGTCAAATACTATTAGATACTATATTACGCTATATCGACGTCACTACAACAGGAAAGACTATTTACGGCAGGCCAAAACCGCCGTAAAAACTCATTTACGGCGGTTATGCGGCGGTTCTAAACCGCCGCAAAAACAACCGCAGTAAAAGCTTTTACGGCGGTTTCGGCCCACCGTAAATAGTCTTTTACGGCGGTTTAGTTGTTCGACGCAAAAACGAGCGACGAAATAGGAATGACAAACACCACACCTTTTTACGGCGGTTTTGTGTTCGTCGTAAAAAGTCAAATATTTGCGACGAACATAAAACCGCCGTAAAAACTCACAAAACCGTAGTAAAAAATTTTTATATAATTAAGAAATTTTTTTTGCGTCAACCAATAAACCGCCGTAAATAGTTAACAAAAATTTTTCAAAATTTCGTTGCTTGTGCTTTTCTATATTTATTTACTGTTTACAAAATAATTAACATGTCTCAAGAAAATGTTTTGATATAATTTTGTAATCATTCATTCAATGAATATAATGAAATCAAATCAAATACAAAAATATCTCATATAATGGATCAATCATAATCCAAGAAAACCAAATATAACGAAATCATCATACACACTATTTAACATATTATAATCAAATAGTTAAACAACATGTCAGTTACATAGTTCAACAACCATCATATAATTTAATCATCTGATAAATAAATTTACAGAAAACTTGGTAAACAAAATTATCAATTTTTTGCCTTAGACGTAGCCTTCGTACCAGCATCCCCATAAACTCCAAAATTATCTTCTTCAAAATCTCCATTGGGTGATAACTCACCCTCTTCTTTTTCAATTTTGGAGGGTCTAACAGATTCTTCATGATATTTATTGACCTTAGCACCATCTTTAAAAACTCCATTAACTAATGGAGCAGGTTTTGCAAGATCACCACCCTGAGAAACCAATTACATATTAACATCAGAACACAAAAATAAATAACACATTATTCTCTCAGCTGGTGACTTCTACATCAAGTAGGATTTCATAGATGTCAAAACTGCAAAATCATACCTTCCTCTAAAGCAAACTCTGATTTCAGTTCATTGTGCGTAGAAAAGTAAAATAAAATAACATAAGCCTCACCATCCTGCATATGTTTAAGCAGAAGTTATCAATATAAACATCTTATATTCATATTTAACTATTCATGTAAAACAAACGTAACTAATTATTACTCTATCTGCTAGTAGAAAATTCAAAACCCGTTTACATCCCATTAGAGAGAAATGCTACATTAAATGCATTAGCAAGCAATCCAACTCATGACAACTTAACAAAATACTGCAATTACAACTAGATGCACAAGTTAAGCTAAATACCTTCAAATCAGAAGAAAAATTTGTAACAGGCTTCTTGTATCCTGCCTTTTTCAGGTGGAAATTCATCCATTTCAGTACAGGGGCTAATCCTATGAGCTCCTCAACATCCTGTAGATATAAAATGCATTATCAATGCGGCACAACATCTCAACAGATAAATTTTCATTAGATCTGAAGATACCATGGTAAGCAAGCAATAAATTTTCTTGAGTACACTTATATTTAAAATTAAATAAATTTTTTCACTGTATATATGTTTATAATTTCAGTTTATTTTCATATAATCCTTTATGCAAGATATAATAGATCAAGAGAATTAATAAATTAATATGAAAAAGAAATGAACTCATATATATGAGCTAAAATATTTTGTCGCTTCGAAATTGCAATGGCCAATGAAGTGTGAAATGGCCATTCCAATTAATTAAAGTATAAATTAATGACGTTTATCCTTGGATTACATGTTCATGTTTCCCACTAATTAATCATTTAACCAGCATAATGATTAGCAAGAGCCTAAAATTAAAAGCATGCAAGAGATGAGTTTGACAACATAAATCGTAGACAAAGAATCAACCAAAAAGGCTATAACTTATGCCTCATCTTGGTCAAAAGTTAAATTCAAAAGACTAACTTTTTAAACTATGATTAAGACTAGACTTAAATTCAAAAACACCATTATTTTCTAACATTATCTTATATAATTATTATATGGACCACTCGATGACTCAAATTTAAAGCAGTATGGAACATCTCGCCAAGGGCATGGTCATTGGGATTCTTATTGACTTTCCACAACAAGAACTCTAATAGTCTACCTCTAAGACTAGACTTGGATTTCTTTTTCCATTAAGTCATTAAGTCCTGTGTTTTTTTTTTTTTTTTTTACATTGTTTCTTTTAATTCAATCAATTAAAAGTAATTTCCAACAATTATTTTTATATTTTATCTCAAACAGTGAAGAAATAAACCAGTAGCAGTGTTAAGAGATAAATGTGTTAAGAGATAAATGGAATAATCTAATTCTATTTGTACTTTTTTTTGAACTACTAAATCATGTAAATTTCTGTAACTAAAATTAAAAGTTAAAACAATTGGAGACTTTAAATTGAGGTCAACAAGTAAAACGAAGCGGAATGGACTTAGCATATCGATTTCAAGGGCCAAACTGTAAATAATATTCAATTGCTTAAAAATTATTATGTCTTGATAATATAAAAGAATAATAAGTTAGACAGCTTTTCTTTGAAAATTTAAATCACATCAGGTATCAATAGATTTATTAACACTAAATCAAATAAAAATCATTTTTAAAGCTAACTCACTGCAGGGGTGTTCACTGTTCACGAATAGTAGGTCTTTCTCCATTGCTCGTGACTGCAATCGCTTTGCTTTCATAGCTGAAGTAAAAGCAATGGCCCATAACAAGTAATAAAAATAAAACAATCAAAATCAGTTTTATATAGCCAACAAATATATTTAGCAAATAATAAAAGGTTTCTAGTTTTATATAACCAAATAATTATACCATGTGAATGCATTCATGACATACACTTTCCCATGTTACACGAGAAGGCCAATGCAATCAATTTTCCATATGTTTTTGGAATGTCAATTGGCAATCATGCACTTGAGAACAAAGAGAAAATAACAAACCGGCAAGAGACATGCTGGTTCAATAGAATTCCTTGAAAACATTTGCTTGATATTCCAATCTACAAGATGGAATGTTGGAAAGATCAAATTATCCTTGCCTACGAAGCTACATAGCACAGAAAGTTTATTTAATCCTAGAAGTTGTGATGAAGAAAAAACTATCTTAAAAAGTCTTTAATTGCTTCTAACCAATAGCCCACAAAAAAACTATAATAGCACAACCATAGCACTTTAGCTTTCTTTTTTCTTTCTAGAGCTTAAGGTTTCTCTAAGAGAGTATAACAGCAAGATAAAAGAGTCAACATCTTAAGCGTGTCAGGGAAACCTTTCCAGATCAAAGTATAAGGTTCAAATAGGGGAATCATATTAGTCTCCCGCAAAACTATTAAAGACTGACTTACTAGAGAAATTGCCTGATTTTTAAAGGACCCAAACTCTCTTATCCTCTCTCATATTGGCAAAGGAAACACCTTTAATAAGGCCTAGCAGGACAGCACATTCGGCAGCCTCTCTACCACTCAAATGTCTGCATAGCTGGAGATCCCAGACAATCACAATGGAAACGTTATGCCCAGAAGACAACCTGTAGACCCAGCGGGAAAAGGTCACAGAAAGCAATCTCCCCCACCCAAATGTTTTTTCAAAATCAAAACTTATCACTTTCGTGGAAACTATATGCAACAATTCCATTGCCCGCTTCAATTAAATCACAGCTAAACAATCCACTATAAAGGAGAATTAAAACAAACAGCAGTTTTGCAAGGTCACATAAACAGGCAATCATGAACACCTTTCAATTCACAACTTGACACCAACCTTTTTTTTCCTTTTCTCATATAACTCTTCATCAATGAAATACTAGATATGTTAGCATAAATAAGAAAACATTTTGTCCAAACGATAATATATAAGAAGTTCTGATAACCATATATAACATCAAATCACTCATATGCTAGTATGAGTTTAACTTGTCAAGATTTGAAAGCCATTGAAGTTCAGAAAATAACAAGGTATATTACTCAGGTGAATCTTTTAAGCACAGAAAGTTTAGACTCCCTAATATAATTGTTCATTTTAACAAAGTCTAACACGAATCATTTAACCCAAACATATTAGACATTAATGTTCTCTTTTACATACCTGAGAATCAAGAACGGTACACGCAGCTTCCAAAGCAACTTCAAGAGCCTTAAACTCAAAGGGCGAGTAATCAGGGGAAGTGTTTCCAAATACATTCTCAAAATTCCTAAGTCGCCTAGCATCGGCACCTTCAGATTGCCAAACTTTATTTACCCCAGCTGTTGTTAAACGCCGTTGTAGCTCAACAGCATACTGCAACACATAGCTATCAAGCGAATTCAGAAGTAGAACCTCATCAGCAGTGATAATACACCGAATCTGCTCTAAGTTTACAATAATAGCCTTCCCTCTACCAAGGATTGTTGATGGATAAACAAATAATAGATCAAGCAAGCGCAGATCACGAGCAGGTAAATCACAACGACGCATTATAGTGAACTTGTCAACCTCTATGATGTTTGAATTTGGAGACCACTTTGCACTCTGCATAACCACCCTTTCCACCTCCACCACCAAGCTTTTGGCCCTTTGGTGCAGCACTCTTAGGCACGACACCCTTCGAGATCTTCTGTGTTTTAGCTGTCAACTCTGCTTTCTTTGCCTTCTTTTCATCCTTGGACTTCTTTATCCTCTCCTTAATTTCACTGATAATCACAAAGCATCATCAGTTTGTATTATGTAAGCTTAGCAAAAAAAACAAGTTTATTTCATCGGTACTGGTAAACCATAGCGAATGGTAAACAAGTATTACCGAAGTGCGACTTCACGTGCAGCATCACGGACCTCTGGCCTCTCAATCGTCCGCTTCTATATCAGTTCCAAGGTGGCACCAACAATGGATCTTGAATATGGCTTCTTGGCGGATCGACGCTTCTTCTTTACAACCTCAACTGCAATGTTCAACAACAAAACATCTACTGATATGGGAACTTGAAAAAGGACTCCAAAACAGGTTGCAATTCAAGAATTTGATGAGAGGGAGAAAACGCGAGAGAGATGAGAGGGAGATTGAAATAATTTTATGCAAATTTCCCGCTATTAGGGTAAAATAATTTTGGGGGTTTTGGCCCACTTAAACGGTGGTTCGTAAACCGCCGTAAAAAGCTTTGTCCGTCGACCATTTACTTCGGTTTTTAGAAACCGCCGTAAATAGGTGCAGTATAAGCTCATTTCTCTTGTAGTGCGTGCTCGTTGAATATTATCGGATACTGTTTGATACATCCATCGAACATTGTCGGACATCAGATATAGTCATACTAAAATTCAAGAAAAAGGTCTGCTTTGGAATTTTTTTCAATTTTCCTAATAGATAAATTGGATTAGGATTAACGTAATTTTGCATATTAAATCAAACATATATCATTCTCAAGTTATCTTAATAATTATATATGTAATTTGTTTACAACTAACACAAAAGATTGTATAAGAAATTGTCCTAGATGAATCCAAATAAAATTTACAAGTATACACATCATCCATAATCTCTAATTCTCTATTGTTCTATACGAAATAATTACCTGTGAAATAATCCATAAAATTTATTAATCAAAAGATGTTATTACATTACATAAATTAAAAACTAAAAAGATATTTTTATATTTTCCGGTTAAAAAGTTGGGATTAAATTTGCCCCCTGAGTTTAGGCCTAATTTACATTCGTCATTAGGGTATCAAAAAGTTAAAATAATTTGTTAAAATTTATTATTTTCTTCAATGATAAACAATACTAGTTAAATTTTAAACCTTTTTTTTTTAATCCTGAACATAAGTCAAGGGATACGATCAGCCTTAAATGTAAATACCAAGGTTTAAACTTTTACCATAAAACTTTGATTTCAAATTTGCATTATGGCTCTCTTGTTCCAACCTGTCAATCATTATGTAGGTTCATACACAAACAGGAAAATGAACTACATAAAGCAATGAGAAAGGTGTGCATTTCATTAACTTGGAAAGGGCCTCACACACTATATATCTAAAAGACCCATACGGCAGATAAGAATTTTGTTAACTTCAACTCACGGTCAATTTACAGTAAAATTATCTCACTATATAATTTAGCGTTAAACTATGGGTTAAGCTAGAGTGCACCATGTGCTTTGCATATTCCTCAAACACTACACGATTTTTTCCAATAACTTAATATCAATATACTATTTTCACTAGTGACCATAAAATGCAAGATATTTATTAGTACCTCATTGCATGAAGAGATGAATAATACTAATTTTTTAAACGGTCTTTCAACAGTTGTCTAAGTAAGGACAAATGTTAAAGAAAATAAACAATAGACATAAAAAATAGTAGTCAATCATTCAGAGATTCTTGAACCATCATAGTGATGAAAATTCGCATTAGCTAGCATAACTATAATAACGTTCGATATTAATTGAGTCTAATATTTGCAGAGGTTCAGAATTGAGAGTATGTGACCATAAATGCCTTCAAAAGGAGCCAAACACATAACTATATAACTGACTTGCTCTATTACATCTACTTCCTACTTCTCCTTATGGCTTCACCCCTAGGCCGCCCTCCTAGCATCGGTAACAAATTAATCCATTATCGACTCCTCCTTCACAATGCAATAAGAAGCAAGACTCCTCGTCTTAATGAGTCGTCCTTCAAATATAATACTGTGATCATCAAAAGAAGTACCCTTCTTTTGGTAAAGTCTTTCTTTCAAATCACAAAGTGTATCAAATGGGCTCACTTCAAGAGTTGTTTCATCAGTAAAAAAATTCTCCAATATCTGTAGTTGGTATAACAGAACATCTTCAGGACTACTCGCTTTTCCTTGATGTCATGCAAAGCCAAGGTCCATGAATTCTGAAGCTGATCTTCCCCATTAAACAGTTCAAATTCATAACTGGGAATGTTGACCACGCTCTCAACTAGTTTCTTAACATCCAAAATAGTATGCATGCAACCTAACTTCAATTTCTATGGTAACTTTGCTTGGTGTCTCCACAAAAATTGTTTGCATTTCTTTGGGAGTGAAAATCATTTGAAGGGTGGCTTCGCTTTTTATGTTAAGCAAGGCCCAAGTCCTATAATTTTCAAGAAGAATTCCAAAATAATATGAAGTGTACTCGTCTAGGTGGATTCCCTCTTTGTCCTAAATGATGGATTTGATATTCTGAATTGTATCACTACTCTGCCCAAGCTCAAACTTTCTCGTGTTAGATGCCAATTTAAAATACAAATTCATCCGAGAAGATTCTTGGTGAACAAGACTAATAGTAGCAATGGCGGACCGAAGAAGCGACTCAGGGGGGCCCAGGCCCCTCCTAAAAATTAAAAAATCAGTTTTATCCCTTGTTTTACATAGATGACAATTACATCTTCTCTAATTATAATAATCTAATTTTCAATATCATTTTTTTTATTAACTTCCTGCCTTATTCCTCTGTAGTGCCAAGCCTCTTTCATCCATATAATATTATTGCAACATATTTTATAATTTGTAACCATGTAATTTTTTTGTATTTTAGTTTTATAAATCTATTTGTACTTTAATTTTTTTTATTCTAGTTGATTTATTGTAGTATAAATTATATATTTCTCTTCAATCTTTTCACATGATAGTTATCCACTAAGGTTTTACTAAAACAATATAATTTTGAAGAATTCTTGATCATAGTTAGTAACTAACTCTTTATATTTTTAATTTATTTCACTTTGAATTTGAATTTTGGATTATAATTCTAATGTTTGAAATTATAAATAAAATATCTTTTGTAGCATTCAAAAAAAAGGCAATTGTGAAGCATTTACAAAATTTAAAAATTTGCCAATGACAGTTATGAATTTGTATTTATTGAGAAAATTATTTAATATTAACATTTTGCCTTTGATTGGCTATATTAAGATTATTTTGTGAAATAAGGTTCATTGCACTCCTATTCCAAAAACACTTTTTTTTTTTAAATAAAACTTTCTTGTACCATCGAGGTTTATTAAAAAAATTATAACTGTTACTATATTTGATGGTTCCCCCTTTTACACTAAATCCTAGGTCCACCACTGAATAGTAGAGTTCTTGGGAATGCCATAATCCATAAGTCTAAGGTCATCCTCCCCAAGCTGATCACCTGCCAAAAGTAGCTCCTACAGATCTTCTAGTATCCCTTCCTTCTCATGTATCATCATCTTTAAATTCTTAATTGTCTCAGATCTTTTCACCTCCATGGCTATTGTTCTCTTGAGCCTAAAGTATAAGTTTATCTATGACAAAGGATTGGGAAGAAACAAATGAATGAAACATATCAATAAATTTAGCGGAGATCAGGGAGAAAAACTAACAAAAAGAGCATATCTGCCTAGGAAATGAGCTAACATGATAATCTAAAGAAGCACATTCCATTCTCATATAACAATCTTTTACTTGCATGGAAAACGGTTAATTTGCATGTGCAAAAAGTATCAATCAATTAAGAAAAAATGGGAAACTCAATCGAGTAGCAGTTTAACTAAATCTTGCAATGCACGGCTTGGAATTAACGTAAAATAGACACACACTGAGTATTCATTTCTTCTTTTTACTTTCTATGACAATTAGAATCCTTTCACTGAATTTCAACTTTCAATTAATTAGAGATGCATTTGTTCCACATAGTATTTTAAAATTCGTTCCTAGCTAACTTTTTTAATACATGTGAGAATTGAATTAGGCCACCATCTCACTTTTCCAATGGTATTTCACCACTCACAAAAGCTCAATAAGTTTTTGGCAAGTAAACAGCACCCACAAAAGCAAAATAAGTTCCTGAAGTACATTCATTTCTTCCATCAAAGCTCTGCTCCTGCACTCTTAGGTATGTAAAGGAAACAATGCAAAAATATAATGTAGTAGCAGCGAAAGAGATATAAACAAATAAATAAATAAATAACCTACTAAAAAAAGGACAGTGTTACATCTCTTCCATCACTACACCCAATAATTTGATCTACAAGTACTGTAGACTCATACTAAAAAAGGTAAATAATTTCCTAATTAAAGTTATAAAGTGTCGCCATTTTTTTTGGTTAATTGGTATGTTTAATTGATGTCATAATCTCCATGTTGTATGCTTTCCTCCATTTTCTTGGCAACCAAACGCCGAACTCTTAGAGAAAAAAAGTGATGAAGAAATAGGTAAACATTGCCCCAGAGTTTTGACAAATAGAAAAACGAAATTATAATAAAAAAAACGCACGCACGCAATGAAGATGAAGTATCAACCTCTTCATTTGGAGATTCCCACTGGGTCAGTAATGAACCTTGAGCTTTCAATGATTCCATGGAGATTGAACCAAAACTCTAAACAAAAATCATTTAAAAAATTTATTGACAGAAGAGAAAATTGAAGTAAACGCCCAGAGACATAAGATTACAAGAAAAAAGTAAATATTTGACTGTTTTTAGCCGTCAAATATGATAATATTTGACGGTTTTTGCGTGTCATATATGTCACCGTCAACCGTTAGTCAAACAGTCAAATATTCACTATAGCATTATTTGACTCTTACAAAACAGTCAAGTTTGTATTCAATTTTAGGCCTTATTTGACGGTTTATTGAAGAAATATTTGACATTAACCGTCAAATATGACAAAGTAACGGTCAAAATATTTAAATTTTTGTTAATAATATTTGACAGTAACCGTCAAATATTATGAACTTATGAAAATTTGACTGCTTATAACCGTCAAGTATTGTGCAGTAACCGTCAAGTTTGCAAAATTTTTTCCATATTTTGATTGCTTCTCACCGTCAAATATGTGAGCATTACTTGACCCTTTCGATACTGTCAAGTATGACAAATATTTTAGCTCATATTTGACTCTTTAAGAAACATATTTGATTGCTTTTGACCGTCAAGTATGTGAGCTTTCGACAGTCAAATATTAGTACTTTAATACTTGACCGTTTCAATACTGTCAAGTATGACAAAAATGAAAACCTAATTTTTTCATGTTTGATTCCTTTTGACTGTCAAGTATGTCAGTATTATTATTTGACTCTTTTTTTGCCGACAAATATTTTAACTCATATTTTGACTTATTGTGTCAAATATTACCCCAATTTTTAGCTCATATTTGACTGTTTATTAATAGGTAACCGTCAAATATGACATATTCAACCCATATTTGACGGTTTGTTATTGTCAACTTTTTAGGAATGGCCAAATCATTGCACCAGAACCGTCAAGTATGTATATATATATTTTATAAATATTTTTCCAAAAAATTATAGTCTTTCTATATAATACAAATAGAATTGGTTGATACATTTTAGTTAATAACTACGTACCATGGCTATTATTTGCTTCCTAGCAAGTCTTCAAGGGTGCAGCTGATTATAATATAAATCAAGGGTTCTGTTTGGAAACAGAGGATAGCAAATTGGAATATAACAAATCTTCTCAGTATTCCATTCATTTGCAGGAAATGAACCCAAATAAAATGAAACTTTCTAGTGCTAAAGAAGCATACTTGACAGTTTTTAAAAAATAAGAAGTTATGCTTACAGTGAGTTCTTGAACTTTGTTTGTTCGACGAACTACAGAATGTTAAAGATAAGTTGAAGGATGATACTCTTTGAAAAAGCTCTCAACAGTTTCATTGACAGTGATTCCAGGTGGGACAGGGATACAGTGTCCCAAACACCAAAGGCATACAGAAATGCATCAAGGCCCAAAGTTCAGTAAGATTATTCTGGATAGGTGTGCCTGTCATCAACAATCTTCTTGGCATGACAAATCGCTCTTTAAGAACATTATATAGAACCTGTTAAGGTTAACTATAAAATATTGCCAATGAGAAATCCTAGAGAAAAGGGAAAATGTCTCAAGAAAACTATGCTTTTCACCAACCCAGACTAGTCTTATTTTACCCAACTAGCAGCACAATTTCTTTGGAATTCATACAAGTAATCATACAAAGTTTATGAAAGAAAGAAAGAAACTAAAAAAAAAAAGGCAGAAGAAATCAAGAAACATAGCCTTCTTTTTTTTTTTCTAATCATATAATATAAACTCACTCAATTATATATGTAAACCATCCAGAATATGTATTCATGTAATTGCTAATTTACTAGCTGCTTCTATATTATTTATGATAAATAGATTCTATCAGCTACAGTGCCCACTATAGAAATATAGGCTACTGACTACATAAAGCCAAACTTATACTGGAAGGATTTTTAAGTCTTTGGGCTTCATCAATTATCGCATAGGACCACGATATTTGAGAAAGAAAATCTTGATCCATTAATGCTATGTCATATGTTGTCAATAGTACATCAAACGGCAATGATAATACCTGCACATGAATTTAACTTATGATAAAAGGTTAACACAGATACTACATGGAAAAATTTTCTCAATTTCAAGTAGATAGCATATAAACCCATCTATGTCATAAGTATAATCTCTAAGACCAAAAACCAAGAACAAAACTCACATTAGAAGACGAAGACTTAAATTATCATAGTAAAGGCAATATAATTTTAACCATAATTCTGGAAGAAAAGATTTCTATTAGAAACCAAACTAGTATTCAATGTCTACACGAGTTCAACTTTTCTCAATAATTTGAAAAATTATGTAATAACTTGCTCAAATCCGATACATGCCGCTCAAACTCAAATAAACATGAAGTACTGTACAATCAATAACCTCATCTCATTCCAGTCAAATAGCAAACGAAACAATAATAAATCAACCAGTGAATCAGTGAATTACTACCTCTAGAAAACAGAGTAACAGGAGATGAAGGAGAAATGGATGAGAGTGAGCGTGAAAGCAAAACTGGGATTCACTTGACAAGGAAATAGTGACAGTAAGAATATAAAAGATCCATCTGGTCACAGTAATTCCAGCCTTAAGTTGCTTGATCTAAAGAACACGTTCCTTAAAATTTTTTAGTCGCAATAAAGTTAGTGGAAGAAAATTGCCAAAATGAGTAAGGCATGTACCACTGCTTCACGTGCGGAGTAGAGCTCCAGCAATCTGTTAAACATTATAAAATTTTCAATCAGTGAACACTAGAATGAATACAAGCATGAAAGTATCACCACAGGATACGATACCTATAGTAAGTTTTCAATACATCTGAGAACAGATAATGCAAAAATTAACACACAAAATTAATTGGATAAGGAGTCATTTGGCAGACTATCTCAGACTGCCAAAACACTTTACTTCTTCTGAACCAAACTTGTGGTGATCAATCAAAGTTTATGGCTGACAGAACCCATTATCAGATTTAATTATGTTTGACAGCCAATATGCAATATGGAAGACGAGCAAGATTATTTAAATAAAACAATATATTACTCTTCATTTAGGAAGCATCACAAACTTCCCTTTTAACCAGCTAAATTCCCAATCTTCATAAGAAGTGCAAAATTCTACAAAATTCTACTGGACACACATCAACCAGGTAACTCATAGTCTAGAATAACTCATTGCCTAATGTTGTTTATTTTAACTCACTGCCTAAACATAAAATCAGAACCTTAAATAAGTTTCACATTAAGATTTTGAACTGTCATTGCATAGGCATTAAAGACCTAAAGTATGATTAATAGACAATTAGATTGAAACAACATTTGGAGAGAAGTTTGCCGCTCATGCAAGAAAGCATTACCTGCTCCTTCCAGATCAGCAGTTATTGTTCCAAGCTTGACAGCAAGGGGGTAGCCTGTCTCCTTGAAGTGCTCAACAGCATGGTTGTTGCCACCAGTTCCATCCCAATTTCTCCTTCCACAAAGAATCATTCCATCAGTAAGATTCAGCCAAAGATTCTCCTTTTTATCACACTTAGCACATTTCCACCCAGATGGTGGAACAATAACACCATTGTCAATCTGTTGCAAAGTGCAAGAATTGTCCAAGCTGCTCTTATCATATGCACTGGTTTGCTTCTTATCAGCTATCCAAGCTGCAACTTGCTCTTTCCTCTCAGCACCCTCAGCCATTAAGATGGCATCCACTGCCAACCATACCTGTAATGTTCCACACAAGACAAGCAAATTTAAATTTTTGCTTGAGATGGTAGTTACATCACAAATGATAATAATAATGATAAACAGCAATTACCATTTCTGGCAACTCCACAGAAGGAAATGGAAGAGTTACATAATCAGGCAATATAACAATGTTGTGAGTTTCTTCATATTCAGCTTCGTTATTTTCAAATCCCCCATCAACATAATATAGGAATTAATGAACAAGAAGCACAAGGTATAGACATTTTCAACCATCACTTGATGCTTATCCAAACAAAAGATACTTAAGGTTCTATAAAATTGAAACCTAGATCTTTTCTATTGATGCCTGAATCTCAGTTTCCTACTTAGATGAGCATCAATTAAATAAGATAAAAATAAAAACAGTGCAAGAATTGTCCACACACATGCTGCAGACTCCAATAGTTGTCTGCCAATCTGCTTTTTAATTTTCATCAACTACTGTTCAGTACAATCTGCTTTCTTCATCTCTCTCTATCCACTCTTCTTTCTTCCCCTTTGTTCACCTCAAAGTAACAACCTTTTTACTAATCATGACAACACTCTCCCTGGTGAAAGATGACTAAGCACAGCTTGAGATAAAGACTTGGTTTTTGCTGGTAACTGGCAACTCTGTTTTTAACCATTCTATGAAACAAAACTATTTTAAGAACTGAAAAACAAGTTTAAAAAAAAATTTTAACTAGTGGCAGTGGGGACAGCTTTTATCTCCTTCTATCTTTTATCTTCTTCTCACTTTGCCCAAAAACACTTCACTACACAACAATATTTTAAAATGGATTAAGTACAATATTCTATTCAAAGAAGAAAAGCACTCAAGATGCAGACTGAACATAAAAGATATGGTCTAAACAACTAAACTACTTCATGACTCCATAACAGAATCAATTTCATTATACACATAAGACAATATGTGATAATTTTATATATAAATGAAAATAGACAAAATGATCATGCAAAATCTCTTCAAATATGGAGGTTTACAACCTTGTTATTTGGAAAAATAGGCACATAAGTAATAATATTCATCACTCAAAATATAGAGTAGATGTTTGATGTTGTCTACTGCTTTCCAATTTTGGTAAAAGCTTCTCTATTGAAAACATTGTGGCTTAAAATTTAATCAAAGCCTCAAACAATGTGTAGAGATCCAACAAGCTCCTTGAAACATTTCAACATTCCAACAGTTGCAATTTCTAAGAAATTAAAACAATTTTTAAGTTGCAAAAAGCACAAAAATAATGATGCTCACCAGTAAATAATCACTACCACCCTGTAAGTTTGGACGAATTGATTTTGCATGCCATTCATTAATACTTGAAGTTCCGTAAATTATTACTCCATAGTTCTTGCCACAAAAATCTGCACTTGGATTTGATACATTAGAATACTCTGATCCAGTAACTTTATTTTATTTGACCCAGCAAGGAACATCCACCTGGACTGCACTTTCATCATTAGACTAAAACTTGCATACTTCCTTATACAAACGAAAGCAGATTAAAATTTCAAACAATTATAAAAATACATTTCAGAGAGTCAATTGCAAAATTCAAGTAATTCAGCAGTATCCTCAAACATCCAACAACTATATAAAAAAGTAACTTGGGCAAATATATGACTTCAAATAGACACTCAATAGTAGGAAACGAAGCAAGGGTTAAATTAAAGATACAAGCTTCACATATGGTAAACATATGAGACATATATATGTTCCAAGTAGGTTGCTTCAAGGGGATTTGAAACCTTGACCTCAATGAAGAAGAATACTTACCACTAAGCAACCTATGTATGGGGTTTAGACTTGTCAAATCTATAGTTGCAATAAAGAAAGAGGAGAAATAGATGCTAAAAATAGTGCAACAAGAACTTTTATACCATCAAACAGCAGTGATATATTTTAAGGCCAAATTTCAAAAAATACTGAGGAAAGATAGGCAGCAAACATTCATTGCCAACGCTGCTTGTTCAAGGGTTTCACAAGCTACCGAAAATCAGAACAAGAGGAAACTTAATGTAGAACTAAAACTGGTTACTTAGTGGATGACTAGCATGGAACTAAATATCAGCAAAAAGTAAAATTGCTTACCTGTACATCTTCATGTTGTCGAAGTTGATTCTTGACTAAAGTAATACTACTTCTGAGCTGAAAATTAAAATAGTAAACACATTAGTGTTGTCTCTCAACCCAACAAAAGTAACTGTCTTCTACTCTGTAGGCACTTTTGAAATATACATTACACCTTCAAAGTTCTGTCAATAAGCAATCTCCTCAATAGTATTCCAGTTGTGCAAAAAAGAAGGCGTGTGTCCCTTCCTTTTATTCCCTCCAGCCGAACTTTATAACCAACCTTCGAAAAGAAGAAAAAAACTTAATAATTAGAGGTCATCCTCAGCAGCCATGCCCCAATAATCTATAAAATAAGCAACGTAATTTTTTATCCAAGTAATTGAATCAGAAAAAGAAACTAACAGATTCTCCAAGTTTCTCCCCACGCTCTGCAGCTACTCTTTTAGAAACAACTATTGCTGATATTCTTCGAGGCTAAGTACATATGATGCTGCAGGATGCCCCACGAACAGCTTCAATCTCAAATTCTAAAATGTATTGAAGAAGCTGTGTGATTTTACCACAACCAGTTTCTCTAGAGACAACAACCACCTGCAGAATAAGTATAGCATATCAGGTTTTTAGACCAAACATACAAGCCACCACTAGCAATTTCAAGATCATATATCCAGATTAGTTCACCATATATATAAGCACACAGTTTATAACTAATGCCAAATAAACTACATGTTAAGGCCATATGCAGGTCAAACATATATAGACAATACAGTCTTCAACATATGTATGTATGCAAGTGAATTAATTGTCTTGTAATTTCATCTCCAATTGTTGAAAGTATCACAGACTACAGGTTAAGGCCCCACCTCTAATGTTAGCTCACCAATCCCTCACCTACCACAAATCCTGCCCGTAAACATAAAGCTAATTTTGGTTTGCCTTTTAAGTTCTCAGAAAGCCTAACAAATTGTAGAGAAATTAAACCTTCCATGAAATCAGTGACGTGAGTAGCTAATTAATTGGTGGAAGCCAAATTGAACTGAAAATTATACTCAAATGAAGAGAATGTATAGCATCTCAGAAAAAGAAAAAAAAATGTACCTTTGTATCATTGTATTTATCAGTAAAAAAGTGGCCTCTCTTATTCTTCAAAGTAGACCAAGCATTCAACAGTGCTTGAGTTGAAAGGCCAGAGTACTTGTCCTCAATATAAGTGAGATCAATGGAAGGAAAAAGGCTAGATGGCAGATTCATCTATCAAATTTAAACACAAGAGAGTAAGTTCTACTACTCTATTTTGAAACATGGAGACCACAGGAGTGGGAACACAACCATAGTACAGGGAATTGAAAGTTTAAAACATAAATCATTAACAAGGTGAATCAACCTTAGTTAATGTTACTGTTGGAAAGCAAATGCCTAAAAAGAAGCCAAAAACAACTCCAACAAAGGTTGTTATAACAAGCTTTATTGTCTCAGTTGGTTTCCTTAGGGTTCCACTGCACTTCAAGGGATGACAATTTCACAAAAATTAGTTCCACCTTTAATGTCATTCAAATGTCAAATCTAGTAAAAGTAAGACTAACACAATAACAATGATAAAAGAAGGAAACGAACGAAGAACCTTCTCTCCTAAAAGCATAGTTGGCAGTTCACGTACCTCCTTATGGCTATTGCCATTACGTTGAAAACTGACTAACTGTACAGTCTAAACTCACAGATGTAGAAGTTGAAACCTGACACACGATAGCTGCTACATGCACTCATCAAGTTAACACCAGATGCTCCAAATTGGAATGAAAAACTTTATAAGCCAAAACTCACGCCCTGAAAAATTTTTATAAGAATGTAAAAATAGCTGATGATCACCATGTCTTAGCTGCATAAAAATATACATAACATACAACACTGGAATATCATACACACAAAAATGCACCTATGTCATGCAAGTTCAGTTGTTCTTGATCAGAGACAAGATAAATAAGAGGATAGCAGTTCATTGAGTGCTATGATTAAATGAAGCACAAAAGCTAATGATGTGTTTTAATTTCATAACTTTTTCAAAATGCTGTTTGGAAAATAATTCTCTGTTATTATATTTTCTAATATGCAAAACACATCATTAGTCCATTTATGAGCAACTGGGGGAGATGAGGACAAAACTAATATATCTATTGTTAGCTTAAGTTACAGAGTTCAGCAACTAATGTCAGCAGGGTCTTGGATGGACTCTTAGAACCTCAAGTAGATCTTTCATGAGCTTGTAACAGCTGGGTCTCTAAAACCTATTGCAACTTCATCCTCCTACTGAGGTTGAGAGAGCCCAAGTATAAAGCCCAAAAGTGTCACATAGCACAGGCAGATTGTAATGGATAAGCATATGCAGTCCATCTGATGTAAAGTTCAATACAATCAATACCTGAATGACCCTGTTTGGCTTCACTCAAAATACATGTTTCATCTGACAGCTCAAACTAATTACTCTTTGAATGGAATCACTCCTCCAAACAGACTTCTTTATTCAAGAAAAATAGCGACAAAACCTCCCATTTCTTAAACAATGCAACAATGATAAATACACATCACTTTAGCTTCTTGATCAATAGAGTTTATCTTACCGTGAATTGATCTGGCCTACTGTGCTCTGATGCAAGAAAATGCAACCTCATTGCAGCCCCTATCTCATACTATCTTTTCAACACATAGCATGTTCAGAAGGTAAAGGCATAGGCCATTACTAAATGGGTCCAAAATCTACAACCAAAAGGTGTGCATATAATATTAAGAATGTGCGTAAGATACTCTTTAAGTCACAAATTAAGACCAGTCACATTAACTACCATAAAAATTTGAATTCTATTATTTTCAGTTGAAACATCTAATTTGATGATTCTTAATTCTGATGAAAGAAAAAAAGGGGAACTTTGAACAACTCAACTATGTCTGACTATTGCAAATAATATAGCAGTCATGCTGAAGATCATACGTTTCAGTTATCAAATGGAAACATTCAGAAGATAAATAATAAAGATAATAATACAATAGAGCTTTCAGATACATTGAAAAACCTGCGTGATCCAGTTGGAATATTTGATATAGACAATGCTTCTATGCTGCTATAAGTTAATTTAGAATGCTCTAAGGTCCTGTTTGTCCAATTAACTGGTACCATGACTGTAAATGCAAGGAAGGCAATCAAAACAAAAATTTTAAGCCTGCACTTAAACAGGAAAGGAACAGGCAAGAGTGAGTCTAAGACAAAAATAAATGAATATCAGGAAAAGAGAAACTCTCAGAAGAGCATACCCTATCAAGTAAATCCTCAAGTAAATAGCAGAATCCAATCCTGCATGGTCAATTAGTTCAGGCTCTGGCATTTGCAGTGCTGCTGGCATCCAGCTCAGAAACCTCACATATGACCTGAAGTCCAAATTAACGAACTTGCTTGCAAATGCACCGGTTTGCAAAGGACTGCTTCTTAAGCCCTTCAGATACCATTTTGGAAAGTAGATCCTGTCGTTTATCGGTTGATTTTGAAGAATGGCAAATGCGAATAAGAAAGCAAATGCACTGAGGATATTGATAGTTGCTGCAACTCCAATATCGCCAAGGGTGGCCATATGCTTGTGTCAGTAAATTGGTGGTCCTGTAAAACAAATATAGGTACTAGATAAGCTCATATGAGTCCTAAAAATATTTATAGGCTATATATTAAAAAGATTTGATGATGGGAATATGCACTCTGGAGAAATTATGAAGTTGCGACAACTCTCAATTGCAGTTGGAAAAACATGATTCAAATAATACCTACTTTTGACTTTACTGCTTCATGTTAACAGGAATATCCCCAATTCTCACAAAACAATACATAAGAAATTGAAATACGAATAAAGATCATGGTACATTTCATCCAACAACAAAATTGGAAAATTTTTCACTACATTCCATTATTGAAACAGAATGCTAGTACAGAACTGAAACAGAAACTAAGCAATCAAGCGGAGAAGTCATAGCAAAACCTATAACAAGCTTTTAATTTTCAACGGTTTCCATTTCTCAGAACATCAATTAAAAGAAAGAGAAAATTAAACTGAAGTCATTTGAAATAACTAACCCAATTATACTTAAAAGTCCATTAAATTCGAAATACGGAAAACTGAAAAATCGATTAAGAATTCAAAGATTCTTTGTTCGGTTATCAATAGAACATTCATAAAGCTTGATGAAAAAGAAAGAAGTGACATAAAGAAGCAAGATTCAGATCTATTTTCCCTCGATATTCTCAGAAACCAGACAGAATCAACTTGTCACTGAGTTGTAAGCCACTAAAAAAAAAAACTTTTTTTCCTTGATTGGAAGCAAAAGCAAGAAAATACAAAATAAACAACAGACATCGAACCAATGTTTAACAGTTTTCTTCTCTTTTCTCTCGAATTCCATCAACCAAAGAAACAAAAATTTTTTTTTAAGATCCACCACACTTACCGTTTCAACTAAACCTTCCTTCTCACTTCACTTCTTCTTCGTCTAACAACGCGCACAATCAAACAAAGCAAGCAAGCAAGCAACAAAACAAAATAGCCCAGTTGGCAGTTGAAACTTCTCTTTTAAGTCTTCTTAACTACACTGACACACACCAGAAAAAAATTAACAACAAAATACAGGCATAATTTTTCATATTAACCCTTTGTAAAGAATTGGAAGTTGTGGGAGTAATTAAATTGCAGAGAAACAAATCGGAGAAGGTTTATTGGGTTAAAAAGGAAAAAAAAAAGAGAGAGATACTAGCTAACATATCAAATTTACACATACCATGACCTTTTCAGAGACTTGGAAGACTCCAGCCCCCCTTCATCTGTCGAAAGATCATGTGAATAAAATGCATCATCAGCAAGTCCACTTTAATTCCTGTCCATGCCACAAACCCCAATTAATTTTATGAGTTCCTCAAGTTCCAACTAGAAATGTGGTATTCTCTCCCATAGAAAAAGGGAAAATACAGGAGGAAAATAATTATGCCTCCATAATTATATGCCAACTACCACTAAGGTTACTTCTACATTTTAGGAATTAATTGAACCTAATGGCTTAAAGATCGAACCACATTAAGACAAAGCTTTGCCACATTTCAGCATCTCTAATCTTCCATGATCAGTCTCTATGATACTAAATTAAGAAGCTAAGAGGCACTGCTTAAAACCACATAGCTTCAAATATATATATATATTTCCGAAGATGATCAAATTACTAGCAGACCACGAAGATGAATGCTAACAAAGTGCACCAATTGAACATTAATATCATCAACACTCACAATAATAAAGCTCATAAGACAGTAAATTGGTTTGGTTTAATGTTCAAAGAACTGCCTATCAAGTGTGATGCTGATCGATTGATGGGAAGTTGTTGGACAAGAAATGGGCTTCCGATGATTTGTGATTTAGGCATTCTAATCCATGAGACATGCAAATCAAATTCTTGGTCTCAATTTTATCAAATTTTGCAGTTCTTTCAAACATATTCTCACTTTTTCCACGGAGTTCTTTCGAACATATTCTCATTTTCCAGAATTTTACACAATTTTGAACAAAATCTGTTTGATTCTTAGTTTTGTTTAGACCACGAAACTTGCATTCCTTGAAGATCTCATACAAATGAAAGGGTTTATATATAAATAGACGACCCTTCATCAAAGGTATTCACAAATTTTAAAGTGTTTCCATTCAAAAGGAATTCCATTTTCTTTTTCCTCTTTTGTCAAATTCCTCAGAAATTGCCATGTTAAACACATCCCTCACACTTTTGCACAAGTTTCAACCTCCAAATTCCAAAGGTAATAATCTTTAAAAACTAATATACTATAATCAAATTGCATCATTTTATGGCAATAAATTAAGCACCAAATCAACATTAATAGCAAATGAGAGGGTCAAACAACATTCTCTAGATGCAACAAAACAATGCAAACAATAAAATAAACTAAACAATTAAAAAGGTTGAAATTGACTTCTAAAGTACTCAAAATAAGTTCAATAAGGATGCAAGTTATATAAAACTGGACTCACAAATCCTCATATCCAAGTGGTCTCTCAGATATAAGGAACCTATTTTGCCATTTAGCTCTTTCCATATTTGATTTAAGTTCTTAAAGAAATTAAGCACTAGACAGTAATAAGAAGCATATAAGTAAGCAAAGGTAACATACCTTTATGACAGAGTCACTCATCAGAAGTTCTTCAGCTACAAGCTCAAATTCTGACACTGGAAATTCAGACAATCCAAAGACAATGCTGCCTCCACAATAAAGACTAATTTGGCCTCTCACCTTCACAATCAAAGGGTGCAAATAAATATTAGAAACTATGTTTCATAAAGAAATATATCAATAAGAAGAGAATAAAGAGATAACTAGACAAGAAGAGCAATAAAGAGAGTACTAGAATCTAAAATAAAAACCAAGAGACATTGCATGGAAAAGAAAAATACTAAGCAATAGCCAAATTTGACAGCAGTATCAAGTCCCCCAGCACCTTTAAATGAAGAAAAGGCTCTGATTAACATAAAACAATGCTTTCAAATTGTCAAATGCTCTTTTTTTTTTGGCTGATGCCTGAAAACATCCTTGGCTTTATCTCTTATAAATGGTTTGAAACTAGAGACGTAGATCAGAACCCACAACCTTTCATGGTCTAAAAAGCTATGGAACATAACCTCCCAGCTAGATAGTCCAAACAGATTTGAAGCACATTCCTATCTACAAAAAATTCAGCCCCCCAAAAAAGAAAACAGCAATGGTAAGATCTCTAGCACTTTCTGAAGGTACCTCATTAAACTCTCTCTAAATCCGACTATATCAAACCACTAGAGTCCAATGACGAACTTCATCTTCAATAACCATGCTCTAAAAAATGCAACTTACTTTTTGTATGTAAATTTAGTCTTTATAGGCTAAAAAACAGTAGCAATCTTTATCTTAAACAAATAAAGGAACCAGTAGTGTTCTAAGATCTATAATCTTCAGATTCTATTAGATATTTTATCAATTTGACTGTTTTAGCTTTACTATCATCCTACCCTAATATATCCTATCTCAAAGCAACTAATGATGCTTTATTTCTCTAGTTAATGTTTGTGATTAAATATAGGAAACAAACAGCTATGGTCAACCATCACAAGGTATCCCAAACAGGATTATTACCAAAAACCACAGGCAAGTATCCATGACCAATTGAAAAAAAAAAAGATAAAACAAATACACGAGTAAGAATGCTTGGTCATTCAATTATTCATCCAAGGGAAAACAATTGCAGCAGGAAACACTGCATAGAAATAGAATAAGTCAATTCAACCAATACCTTGCATGGTATTACAGAGAAGTAGAAAAATCCTAAATTTATGAGATAAGTACTAGTTTTGAAGACAAAGATTCGGTAACCTGAACTCTGGTCCAAAGCAATGGAACTAAAACTTTTGCATTGTTCTCCACAAAAACAGTTGACAATAGAGGGCTGGTAGAAAAATCGAGCAGAGGAGTTTCTGTTTCTGTCGTTAGATTATCGTTGCCAACTCTTAAACTCAGTAAATATGCATTAAAGTATGTACCAGCTGCTCCAGCATTTTCAGGATAGCCTCTACTAAAACCACATGCAAAAGTTACGATTTAGTCTAAAAAGAATCAAGATTATTAAATCTCAATAGAAGACAATCTGCAAAGATCCTAAGGAATAAACACTGAATATTAGCAAGTTCCTTTCTGCTAATATATCAGTTCTCAGATATCACAAGCAGATAGCACCTATTGAATATTTTCAGGATCTCAGTGTGAATAGTATCTATGTTATAGACATTTTCCTTGTAATTTTAAAACCATTTATTTCATGTTACGGTGCTTTTCAATCATTGTCCTCTATATTTTCGGAGGTACTGGAGGTAAGTTCAAACCAAACCAGCAATCTCATTTTGTCTTTGTTAAACCATCAAATTAAATTTGCAACTAACAGTGATTCTATTCTAAGATTTTGTTTTTCGATTATCTATTCCCAACAACTTTGGATAAATAACCAACCATCTAGATTTATAAAACAAAGTGACTCAAATAAGAAAAAAATATTTAGCATAATATCAAGCTTCTTTAAGTCAACAGATTTCTTAGACACATTTTTATAAAAGAAACAAAAATTATTAATTGTTAGTTCTTTAAATCGACAAAGTAGTTGATGAAGCGGAAGGGAAAGATAAAAAAGTCATCTAACATGTAAAGTTTTGGACATATCAAATCCACGATTAAAAAAAAAACTTCCAATTTCCGATCATAAATCAAGAAAACTCAAAGCCGAAAACATACAACACCAGAAATTCAATTACTTGTCAAAAACACTAAAAAGCGTACAGATTCAATCACCAATCGTAAACCCAGAAAATTCAAAGCCCCTACAAATCAAAACCAACAAATTTAACCCCCACGCACTGCAATTGCCTTATGATAGAAACAACCATAGCATAAATCAACACAAATCCCTCAGAAATTATACACCCATCAACCAAGATCTACTAGATCTCCAAATTGCAACAAAACCGCCAATTAGTAAGCCCCAAGGTAAGGTCACAACATGACCAAGATCAGATGCACCCAATTTCCGTAAATATCACAACCCAAGCAACAAAACAAATCAAATAATGAAGTCAGAAAAAAACCGCAAATGAAAACCCTATCAACTGAAGCAACGATTAAGAATCATCAACCAATCGAAAAATCAAACTAGCAAGGTCAAGTAAGTTGGAAATGAAAGAGCAAGAAAGTGAGGAGGGACTCACAATTGGGAAACCTCAAGCTTCTTCCTCATAGTCTCAAATTTTGAAGCTTTCATTTAAAGTATACGCTATCAAATAATTATAAGAGAAAATAGATTACATAGAATCCCTTCCTCTCTCAAGCAAAACAATTTCTTTATAATATCTATCCTAAGAAATCTACTAGACACCACCACCATCTCAGATCTGAAATTTCTTTATTCTCTTCTTTTTATTTTTTTTAATTTCAGCCAAAAAAATATAGTTAACTGATTCCTCTTTTATTTTTTTAATTTCGATTTATATGATGCCACATCTAGCAGATTTGCAACGGCTATAAAAGTTCATAGCAAAGTAAGCTTTCCATTCAAGATTTTGACTAATTTCCAATCAAATCAAAGGGTTCCTTCGACAAAATAGGAAAAATGAGAAAGTGAGATTTCAGATTAGAGAAATTACCATTAACGAAGTTAAGAGCTAAGACGACCTTCAACCAAAAGCTTTTGTGGTGACTGAAAGTGAGAGATTTGCTTCAGATCTGAGACGATCTTCAACCAACTGATTTTTGGTGACCTAAAGTAATAGATTTGTAGTCGAATCTGATGAGGAGGCATTGCGTTCTGTGACTCATATAGGAACGATGAAGGAAAAAGCGGGCTGGAGCAAAAAAGAAGAGGGAACAATGTGAAGGAAAAAGCGGGCTGGAGAAAAAAGAGGAGGGAACAATGACAACGAAAAGGGAAAGGGGATATTTATATAGAATGGCAATTTTGTAAATAAGTTAAAATAGGATGGTGTCAAATAAGTAAAAATGTGGGTTGACTTTATGAGGCTACGTAATATTTGACTGCATATTTATAAAACCCTCAAATAAGTTAAAATTGATGTGTCAAATATTAAAAAATTTCTTGTAGTGAGACTTGGACTCTTTTAGAGAAAGTACTAATAGAAACAGGCCATTTTCCATTTCAGCTATCAAGTAACGTGGCAACGTATATCTTTTAGAGGGAAGCATCAGCAAGAGCGACCAAAATTACTCTTTTTTAATACCACGAACTCACTATTGGATGAATGAAATTCAATAATTTAAATGATGGTGTGTCAACCATAAATGTATTTATAAACGATCTTTTGCATTTTCTCTTTCATATTTTCTTTTCTTTTTTATATCATTATTAATTTTTTTAACCTCTCATCATTACTCACTTCTTCTCTCCTATCTCCTCAACAACAATGTAAATTCAATAAAATTAATATATATATATATATATATATATATATATATATATATATATATAGCACTCCCTCCTATCGACTCTTCTCTCTTCTCTCTCCTCTCTCCTCTCTCTTTTATTTTTTATTTTTTTGACTTTTGATCTATTACTGCTTATGTTATATCAGTGTTTGCAATATAATTATATATTTTTAGTTAAAGTAAAGGCCACCCTTCAATTGCTTCTACAATCTTAAAAAGAGAGCAAAAATAATAACCACAAGAATTCTAAAATAAAGAAGAAACTCAAAAATGAACATAAATGTTGTAGATAAAAGGTTTAAAACAAAATATTTATATCATCAGTTACAATTTAATTTGAGATTAATTTCATGAGTTACAAAAATAATAAATACATGGGTTACAATAGTTGTTATTTGTAACATACATATTTTTATTAAGAACTTTATGACTTAAGAGTTACAAGAGATTTAATTTGTAAGTTACCTAAGATAGGAGACTACTATATAGAGGAGTCTCAATGGTTCTAACAATTACGATGATATACTTCAAGTATGTTCTATATTTTTGAGCAAACACGACAAATGGAAAGAGATTATTTTCTTCTGGTGATCATGCTCATTAAAGAGATAGGCTGTGAGCATTGGGTTGTAACTCTGAGCCCTTGAGTACCGATATTACCCGCATGAGCGAGGACTCTTTGGTTTTAGGAAAATGCCTTTAATTGCCTCCCAAATGCTCAAGCCATATATTTCTTTCTCTATCTCATAACTTGTTATATTTACTTAATCTATTGTTATGTTAATTTAATTTATATTTTATTATTTCTTCAATGTGTTGTTGTTTGATTTTATTATTTAGATTTATCATAAATATTTCCAATAATTTAAAGCCAAAGAGTGTCTCATATAATTTATTATTTGTCTAATTGGCATCATGATTTATTATTGCTAGTACTTTATAAAAAAAATTTAAAATATGGTTACTTCATGTTTTGTTTATTATATGACATTGTTGTATTTATTTGCCTTTGTAAAGGTGTTCATCATGTTATCTATGTTTTAGTTATTCCAAAATTTGTTCTTGTTTGATTACATTATGGTTAATATATAAATTGTGTTTTGTGTTTATATTGCAAATATACTTGCATGTATAAACTTGTTTTAGTTTTGCAAAAATGCATCAAGGTGCTACCCATATATGATCTTAGAGTTAATATTAATTAATTTATTGATGTAAAATTGTAGAGATGACATATTTCATAAGTTCTAAGCTTGAGTGAGTAGATAATGTATGGTACAGTATTTTTTTAATGCTTTAAATTTTACATAACATGTAAATGTATAATACTTCTTATCTAATCTATTTTAATGAAATACAAAGTCATGATGATCAGTTATTTGTATTGTATGAATAAATATTATATATTATATGTATTGAATTATTATTGACATATGATTATGAGTGCGCTCTTATTATCTATTCTTAACATGTAAACAAAAATTGAAATGCATCTTTTATCCTTTAATATATGCTACATGTAGCTAGAAGAAAAAAAATGACTTATATTTTAGAGTCTCTCAAGTACTTGGCTATTTTATATATTTTCTTGTGAATTCATTAAGATTATTTTAATGTTGTGAAATTATTAAGCTCAAAAGTTGCAGATGAAATAATTTGGGATAAATTGTGTTGACTCAGGTATGACAACCCAAGAGGGGGGGTGAATTGGGTTTTATTTATCAAAACGAATTTATAAAACTCTTCTTGAAAGATAAAAATTATTTCACTTTTTCTTTTGAGAATAGAAGTGAAGAAGATGAAAATAGAAGTTATCTAAGATGCAATCAAGAGAATAGCAATATTAAATAATCTCAAGTGCAAGTAAATGTAAAGAGTATAGGGATAGAGAGAGTGCAAACTCAATTTACGTGGTTCGGCAAACTTGCCTACGTCCACGGGCTCCTAGCTCCACGAGCTAAGCTTTCCACTAAGTTGTAGAAATCTTTACAACTTGCTTGATGAACAACCTCACCAAGACTTTTTTCTTCAACTCTTGATAACACCACACCAAGAGTTCTTCTTGATGAACAACCTCACCAAGGAAAGAGTTCTCTCAAGGATATCTTTTATCCTTTACAAGAAGATCTCACTCTCACACAATATAAGAACAAAGAAAAGTTTTTACAACAAAAGTACAACTCTCATTAAAGAGTAGATAAAGAATATAAAAGCTCTATAAACTTGATATTTCTCTTGGCTTTTTTTGCTTGATAAAATGCTTCTCTTGCACTTCTTGAATGCATGGGAGAATGGCTCCTTTTATAGGCAAATGAGATGAACTTAATCAAGTGAAGACACCATCTTCAAATTTTCTGCCCACCATAAAAACCGTAATCTTGTCTGTCATTTTTGTCAATGTTCTGTTTGCAATTTGAAAATATGTAAAACATAAAAGATCTGCACATTTGAATAAGCTTTCCAACGCATCAAGAAACAAGTCATTTGGATATCTGTAGCTCAAGATATGGCCAAAACACCATTCAATGCTCAAGTGACTTGATTTTTCTTCCATGTGTCTGTCCACTCTGAATGATAATTCTGTCAGCCTTCCATTTGAAATTTGAATTTCTTCAAAACATAAAAGATCTTCATATTTGAATAAGCTCCAAAACATTAATAATCAAAGCAATTGGATATCTCTATCTTAAGATATGGCCAAAAAACCATTCGGTGCTTATGTGAATTGATTTTTCTTCTCTGTGTCAGTCCACCGAATTGCATGTCAATTATATCGGTCTTCCATTTGAAATTTGAATTTCTTCAAAACATATGAAATGTGCCCCATTAAGTCATCTTTCTAATGCCGCAAGAATCAAGTCATTTTGATTTTTCTAGCTCAAGATATGTCCAAAAGAGTATTCGGTGCTCATGTCAGCTGCTTCCATTTGTCTTTCACTTTGCATAATGATTTGGACGATCTTGCACTTAAAATTTGAATTTCTTTAAAACATATGAAATGTTATAAATTGAGTAAGTTTTCCCAAGGCTCAAGAATCACATTATTTGGACATTTGTAGAGAAATATATGACCAATTGATAGAACATTGCTCATATATCACCTTCCTTGAATCAAACCTTGTACTTAAACTTTGATGCCTTTAACATGTAGTCTTCTCCTAAGCTTCAACACTTCATTTTAATAAACCCCTTCTTGATTTTATAATTATTTCAATAATCTTACTCTTGCACATAAATAAACATGTTAGTAAATCTCAATTAATCAATGTGTATTGTTATCATCAAAATTATCTGTAGCCTTAGGGCTAACAATCTCCCCCTTTTTGATGATGACAAACCATTGATTGCTTTAAAATATAATCTAAAATCAAGAATGAAAATAAAATCAATAATAAGCAAAAAGAATGGCACCTTGTATGAATTAAAGCAATCCAACTATTTCTCCCCCTTTTGTTACATCAAAAAAAAATGAATCAAATTAACTACTCCCCCTAAATATATTCTCCCCTTAACATATTCTATCATATTAAAGCAAAATTAAGACATATCCAACATGCCTAATTCTCTTCTAATTATGCTAAATCTATCTTGACTAAGGGGTTTAGTAAATATATCGGCTAATTGTTTCTCGGTGGGAACAAATTCTAAAGAAATATTACCTTTTTGCACAGATCTCTAATAAAATGATGTCTAATCTCTATATGCTTAGTCCTAGAGTGTTGTATGGGATTTTTTGAACTGTTAATGGCACTTGTATTGTCACATTTGATGGGAATGTGATCAAATACCACACCATAATCTTTTAAAATTTGTTTCATCCAAAGAAATTGTGCACAACAACTTCCTACTGCAATATACTCGGCTTCTGCGGTTGATAATAGAATTTTGTTTTTCTACTAAACCATGAGACTAATGCATGTCCTAGAAAATGGCAAGAGCCACTAGTGCTCTTTCTATCAAGAAGACTTCCAGCAAAGTCCGCATCTGAATAACTAATTAGATCAAAATTATCACACTTAGGATACCAAAGACCTAGATTTATGGTACCAAGAAGATATCTAAATATCCTCTTTACAGCCTTAAGGTGAGATTCCTTTGGACAAGATTGAAATCTAGCACACATACACACACTAAACATAATATCGGGTCTACTAGCAGTTAAATACAAAAGAGAGCCAATCATACCTCGATATTTTGTTACCTCAACAGCTTTTCCTTTCTCATCTTTGTCAAGCTTGGTTAATGTACCCATAGGTGTGTTATATGTCCTTGAATTATCCATGCCAAACTTCTTGAGAAGATCTCTTGTGTTTTTAGCTTGATTTATGAAGATCCCATCCATTGATTGCTTGATTTGAAGTCCAAGGAAGAAATTTAATTCTCCCATTAAGCTCATTTCAAATTCTTGTTGCATACACTTGAAAAATTCTTCACACATAGAAATATTAGTAGCACCAAATATAATATCATCAACATAGATTTGAACAATTAATAAATCATCATTTTTTGGTTTAACAAAAAAGAGTAGTATCAACTTTTTTCATTTCGAAACCATTATCAATGAGAAATTTGCTCAATCTATCATACCATGCTCTTGGTGCTTGTTTCAAGCCATAAAGTGCCTTTTTGATTTTGAAAACATGGTTTGGAAAATCATGATTTTGAAAACCAAGAGGTTGCTCTACATATACTTCCTCCATAATGTAACCATTAAAAATGCACTTTTGACATCCATTTGATATAATGTAAAATTTTTATAACATGCAAATGCACACAACATTCTAATTGATTCTAATCCAGCAACCGGTGCAAAGGTTTCCTCATAATCAATATCTTTTTCTTGATTGTATCCGTGAGCAACAAGTCTAGCTTTATTTCTAATAATGGTGCCATTTTCATCTACTTTATTTCTAAAAATCCATTTAGTGCCTATAATCGAATGATTTTTAGGTCTAGGGACTAATTCCCAAACTTGATTTCTCTCAAATTGATTCAATTCTTCTTGCATAGCCAAAATCCAACTTTCGTCATTTTCGGCTTCTTTAAAAGTTTTTGGTTCAAATTGAGAGACAAATACAAAATGATTACAAAAGTTTCTAAAAGAAAATCTAGTTCTCATACCTTGTGATGGTTCACCAATAATAAGATCTTTATGGTGAGCTTTTGCATACCTCAATTCCTTTGGTAATTCTTGGGAAGAATCATTTACTTTCTCAAGCTTTTCTTGTTGAAGTTGTAAATCATCTTGACTCTTTTCATCAAGCCTTGATTTCTTGATTTGCTTTTCTACTTCAACAATATCATCATCTAAATTCTTTGAAGAAATCACATTAGTTTCATCAAATTCAACATGCATAGATTCTTCAATAGTAAGAATCTTTTTATTAAAAACTCTATATGCTTTACTATGGTTGGAGTAGCCCACAAAAATTCCAACATCGGCTTTTGCATCAAATTTTCCAAGGTTATCCTTAGTGTTTAAAATAAAACATTTACATCCAAAAACTTTAAAAAATCCAATGTTGGGTTTTCTTCATTTCCAAAGTTCATAAGGAGTTTTCTTTATTAAAGCTCTAACATGGACTCTATTGATTATAAAGCATGCGGTATTAACGGCTTCGGCCCAAAAATATTTTGGCAAATTATTTCAAGCAACATGGTCCTAGCCATTTCTTGGATAGTCCTATTTTTCCTCTCAACAACACCATTTTGTTGTGGAGTTCTAGGTGTGGAAAAATTATGTTCAAAACCATTTTCACCACAAAGATTTTCAAACGCGACATTGTCTACTTCACCACCATGATCACTTCTAATGGATACAATAGAATGCCCTTTTTGATTTTGGACTTTTTTTGTAAATTTTGAAAAAGCTTGTATGGCCTCATTTTTAGTTTTCAAGAATAACACCCAAGTGAATCTTGAATAATCATCCACAATAACAAAAACATAATACTTTCCACCAAGACTTTGATTTCTTGATGGTCCAAATAAATCCAAATGAAGTAATTGTAGAGGTTTATTTGTTGAAATAAATTTCTTTTGTTTAAAAAAAGTTATCACTTGTTTTCCAAATTGACAAGCATCACAAATCTTATCCTTTCCAAATTTTATTTTTTGGAAGACCATGAACTAAATCATTTTTAAAAATTTTTGAAATTGTGTCCATGCTAGCATGACCTAACCTTCTATGCCATAACCAAGCATCATGATTAACAATGAAACAATTTTCTACACGATCATTGACATCAATATCAATTGTATAAATATTACCACATCTATTACCAACAAACAATGTCTTATTGTTACTAACATCCTTAATCACACATCTATTAGGCTCAAAACCAACAAAATATCCCTTATCACACAATTGACTAATGCTAATCAAATCATGTTTCAAACCATGAACAAGCAAAACATCTTTAATAATAGGTGAAGAAGGGTTACCAATATCACCATGTCCGATTACCCTTCCTTTGGCATTATTACCGAAGGTCACATACCCTCCTTTCTTCATGATTAATCTTGAAAATTTGGAGGCATCTCCGTTCATATGCCTTGAGCATCCACTATCTAAGTACCACTTGTGTTTGCCACTCCTTTGTCTCTACAATCAACATTCAAGGAGTAACTTTTTGGTACCCAAAAGTTCTTGGGTCCTGGGGGGTTAGTTATGGTACTTTTTGGAATCCATATTTGTTTCAAATTAGGATTTCT
>SNVD02012741.1:0-71248 GCA_013180625.2 Boswellia sacra
GTCTAGGATTCCGCCTCGAGTGACCATCAAACAAGTTCTAGAATTCGTTGAAATCTGAAGAAACATTTAAATTACATAAACTTTCTCTAAGTGAACAAATAACGCAGTGATAATAGCTCAGTGCTGCATTTGCACCGAATGAATCAAAGACAAAGCAAAACCAATAAACTTTCAAGCGCACAGATCCCAGCATCATTATCATCTTCCAAAGTTATTCCTTAATTCAATCATTATCTTATCATATGACCCACAAAATGCAAGAAAGAGGTACGTGGCATTGTTACACCTGAGTCAAGATTGTATATTTCAACAATCCTTAGGACCAGTAGCCCGCAGACTTAAGGTTTCAAGCCTATATACCTTTATTATGAAAGAACAAAACAAGAAACAAGACACTTCAAACAACATGAAATAAACAAACTACAGATTTATTGAGAGAGAATGCGTTTCAAGAGTTAAGAAAACCCATATTCTGCCATTCTCAGGTTTTTCCACAATTTTTTTTTTAAATCAAAACTAATAAAGATAAAAACACATAACAACTCTAAATTACGCAAAACTAAACTCACTCATAAAATAACAAAGTTCAACAAGTCAGCAAACAAAACAAGTTAGTTAGAATGGGTCTAAAAGGTTTAGAAGTTAGCCTCCTTATTCAGCCATTATGGATTGAAGAGATTCAGAATGCGTTTCAAGAGAACTTGAACTTTTTAAGCCACCACTCTAAAAACCGAGATTAGAAAATATTACCTGGGACGAAAGAAATAACCTGAAAAAGCTCAAAAGAAATGACATGAAAAATTTCAAATAAACACACTAAAATGAAAGCAAACAAAAACGAAGCAAACCAGCAAATAGAGATTACAGATGGAGGGTTAAATCCAGTTGACGCCCTTTGTTGCCTTCTCCAAACCAATTTATCCGAGCCATTGTTGGATCAGGTGAATAGACGAATTCTTGTAGTTTGTCAATAAACTCTCCTGCAGTTGAAGCTGTAACCAGCATTTGCCTTGCTGACGGTGAGATGAAAATTTTTTCTACAGCTAGATCAAGAAAGGACAACAAACCATCAAAAAAATTATTAACATTTAACAAACCAATGGGTTTCCGATGGATGTTTAGCTGTGCCCAAGAGGTTATTTGAAATATCTCCTCTAATGTACCATAACCACCCGGCAAAGCTATAAATGCATCGGACTTAACAACCATATGTGCAATACGCTCATGCATACTAGAGACCTGTAACTCTTCCCCAATTGGGTTGCCTACGATATCTCGTACAGCTAATGGTTTAGGGATAATGCCGAGAACTTTGCTCCCCCCTAGGGATGCAGCTGTTGACACATACCCCATTAACCCAAGACTACCCCCTCCATAAATCAAATGAATACCCCTCGCAGCTAATGTCCTACCAAGATCAAGAGCTGTTGTTGTAAACTCTCCATATTTACCAAATTGCGATCCACAAAATACGCATATATTTTGGAATCGCCGAATTGGTGTTTTCTCCATTTCTAAAGTGCTCTAAACTTGTGCAAGACAATGATGTACGTTAGGTATTATGCGATTCAAGTGCAAGACAGGTTATAAAATGACATTTCAAAATATGCAGCATGGATATATACACACGTAAAACTCTCAAATTTGCCACATGGGGACATAATTTCGGTGGGGGTTGCTCGATGCAGATTTATCGCCCCAAGATTTGAAAAAATGAGATATGCTTTCGACGGGGTTTGACAAAACCTACACACTTGTCTCCCACGTGAAGCATGAAAAATGGAAATATACTTTCGGTGGGGTTTGACAAAACCGCCACACTTGTCCCCACGTGAAGCATGAAAAGCAGAGATATACTTTCGGTGGAGGTTGACAAAACCTCCACACTTGTCTCCCACGTGTGCTTATGTCATGGGGTAGTCATATGGTTTGTCAAAAAGAAACTTGAAATTAAAACAAACAAAATCAACAAACAACAACAACACAAAAACAACATTGATAATCAGATCAAACGAAACAAGAAAAAAAAATCGACAACAACAACACACATTCAAATATACAAGTAGTTGTGATTGTGGCTCACATCTTCCTCTGGTTTTACGTCCAGTAAACGGCTGAAATGCCTTCTATGAGTCGGGGATTTGCTTCCCATCCAGTTTTCTTATAAACTGGCAAACAAGGTCATTTTTAGTCAGATTCCCTAGACTATAACACTGCAATTCATCACGAAATTGTGTCCATAGATTAAGCAATTCACGCTGAACAAGTCCACAAGAATGTGACTCGAGAGTTAACAAAACATTATCCAGGGACTCATTACTCAAACCATTCTTAATAAATGAAAGTTTATCTTCTCTATTCCTGGACGCAAAACCTAATGAACGACAGTCTGGTTACAATTCCATCTAGCACATTTATAACATACTTGTAACCTTTTCGCTCTTCGCCTCTTGGCGTAGTAGCTCTTTCCTAGACCAGACATGTATTTTGCGAGATTAATGTCCGGCTCACCGGACAATCTCACCTTGGCTTCGATAAGCCATCGGATATCAGCAGGCACATTTAGGAGCATCAATGCCCAAAGTCTAGTCATCCGTCCTTTATAAATTTTAAACACAGCATTTTGAGGAAGTGAAGGGAAATATTTACGAAGGTTCGATAGAAAGATATCAGCATCCATTGAAGAGAAGAAAAGGAGAGATATTACCAATAATGCGATTGAGTCTGTTCTTCTCCAAGATATGCACGTTTCAAACCTTCGGGCAATGGTTTCAGCTCCCCTTTGGATGTTTCCTCAAGCTGTTGCACAAATGAATTCAAAGTACGAAATAATCAAATTAAACAATAGAAAAGAAAAGAAAAGAGCAGAAACGAAACTAAAGACACATAAAAGAGATAACAACACAATAACAAACAAAAGTAAAAAACAAATAAAAAAATATAAAAACAAATAAGACAGATGGCAAAGAGAGATAAAACCTGATCAATTTGATGGCCTACGAAAGGAATCTCTTCGAGACACAAAAATCGATCATTATTACCTTATTTTATTTTTTTCTTTTTTTTATTTATTTTGCAAAAACATTGGGTTGCCTCCCAATAAGCGCTTGGTTTAACGTCCTCAGCCCGACATTGGTTCCATCATGGGAGGGTCCAATCTCTGTTGTGCTTCTCTAGTGGGCTTGGATCCTTCTTCCAACAAGAATTGGTGCATGCATATGGCTGGGGCTTGGATGTTAGCAATCGTCCACCCAATAGCTATTTTGTGATCTGTAAGTATTCGGATGAGTTTCTCTTCTTGTATTCGTGCAAGGACCATTTCCATTGTAACTGGCAAAGTATCATTCTCATCCAAGAATCCATGATTCAAATGATCTGGCAGTGACTTAAGCTCCAAGGCATTGGCTTTCGTCACAAAAGGAAGAAGTTTCTCATTAGATAAGGTAAATTGAATGTACGAAACATCATACCTATTTGTGGTTATTGCTATGGTCTCATCTAAGCTTGCCACAGTTTCCTCCATTTCTTTGGACACTTGTATCAAAATTCCTGACTCATTGGAATTTTCTATCCCTATATGCTCAATAATAGTTACATCCAATCCATTCTTGCGAGTTAACTCAAAATATTATTGTGGCAAAGAGTCAACAACGTCAACTGCAAAAACAGAATGTAAGTCACTAGAGTACCTCATTGCCTAAAATATATTGAAACATATCACCTTGCCATCAAACTCTATGATGAGAGTGCCATCATGAACATCAATATTTGTTCTAACAGTTTTCGAGACTGGTCTCCGTAACAGAATCGAAGTTGGATTAGGAGATGTCTCATCCTCTATATCAAGGACAAAGAAGTTTGCTGGGAAAACCAATTGATTCACCTGCACAAGCACATCTTCCACAACTCTTTTGGGATATGCATTAAAATGATCAGCAACTTGAATGGTAATACCGGTTTTCGCAAAAGGTCCAAGATTTAAAAAAGCATAAATAGAATATGGCATGACATTAATAGATGCTCCTAAATCTAACATAGCTCTTTCAAACTTGGTTTTACCAATGGTGCATGGAATGGTGATCGTACCTGGATTATTGCATTTTGGAGGAATTTTTCTTTGTAGTACAGCTAAAACATTTTCCCCCACACTTACTTTCTCATTACCTTTTAACTTTCTCTTGCTGGTGCGTAACTCCTTGAGACATTTTGTATAACAAGGTACTTACTCGGTAGCATCCAGAAGTGGTATATTTATCTCGATTTTACGAGAAGTTTCCAGGATTTCTTGTTCTTGTTCCTCCTTCTTCAATTTTGTCAATCTGCTAGGAAAAAGTGGAGGAGTAACATAAGAAGAAATAGCAGTTTTAGGACTTATCTTAGAGGATGATGTCTTGTTCATGGTGGAAGTGGTCTCATCTTCTTCATCAGTTTGTGATTTCTTTGGCAGGACATCTAATTGCTCTCCATTTTGCAAAGTTATCGCACATGCATTCTCTCTTGGATTGATCACCGTTTGAGAAGATAATTTTTCTGAGCATTGGCCCTCGAAATTGCTCATGCTAGTAGCCAATTGTCCCATTTGATTTGCGAGATTTTGGATACTTGCCCCAGTTTCCTACTGGAATTGCATTGTGTTAGTGGCAAGTGCATTAACAATATCCTGGAGTGACATACCTGAGTTTTCTGGAGCTGGTTGTGGTGTTGGTTGTGGCATTGGTGGTGGTTGCATTTGAAATTGTTGCTGCACTCTAGGTTGATTAAAACCTTGTGGCCAATTTGGTATGCCATTTGGGGCAATTGATTGATGATTCCAGTAACTGAAATTAGGGTGATCTTCCCATCCGTCATTGTAAATATTAGAGAAGGGATCATACCATTGCCTTGATTGTCCTGAAAATCCACCCATGGCATTGGCTCGTTCTATATATTCTTCTTGTAAAGTTGGATACATGTCGATTGGATGGTCCATGGTAGAATATATCCCACATGCATAAGATTTCTGCATATCTCCTACAGCCATGTTTTCCACAAGAGAAGTTAGCTCAGAAAGTTGTTGTTCAATGTTCTGAGTGCTTACCTCATTTACACTCTAATGTAATTGTGGCTCAAATCGGCTACTGAGTTGTTGGAAGTTTACTGCCATGTTGCCTAAACACAAACAATCAGAAAAGAAAAACAAACAAAAATATGAATCAACAATGAAAACAAAATAACAAATCGATTAGAAAATCAATCCCCGGCACCGGCGCCAAAAACTTGATGCGTACAAAACTAGCAAGTATACTAGTCGCACAAGTAATAAAGTGATGAGTAAGATATCGTTCCCACAAGGATTAATTCTAATTAAATTTGTTATTCGAAAGCGAAAACAGAATAAATGGGGGGTTTTGTTGATTGATTAACTAAACTCAATACAAAAGCAAATGAAGAATAATACAATGCAAAGTTAAATCAATTGAGAGATACACAATGAAAGAAATCTGGTTAAGGGATTATTCTTTACCACAAGATATGGATTTGCGAATTAATCACAGAATTGTCATCCAATTACACCATTGAAATTATCAACCGTAGATAACAACAAGCTCTATTATCCCATTCTTTCCTTACTTTGTTGTTAAATAAAACAGGCTCTTTATTTAATCTCTATCCATTAAACAACCTAGAACAAGCTCTAAATTTAATTCAATGGATGCATTACGATAAGAAAGATAGGTTGATCTAAGTAATAAACACACAAGCTCGGATTATTTAACTTAGGTTGTATTCTCCAATTGCAATCTCTGATCACAATTTTGCTACTAAGGATTAGAAATTAAGACAATTATGGATCAAGATTTCCAGTCTAGCAATAGACAACAACCAGATTATATTCAGTTGGCCATTCGAAATACAATCCAGCAAGCAATCATAAGTATTAGATATAGGAAAATACAAGCAAATTCAATTAGAGAATTGGATAACAACTTCTTGCACAATCAACTTACAAAAACCATATCAGGGGCTTTGAAATCACCCCCAACCAATTCAGATTCAGCTACACATGTTTAAGAACGTGGTAAATACAATACAACATGGAGACATTCCAGAAAATGAAAGGGAAGGAAAAAACTTAGCAAATTTGATGTAATTCTCTTTGGATTGTAGTTCTTCCTCTTTCCAAGCTTCCTTTCTCCTTCAAGAACTCCAGGAGATGAAAGAATTAGAGAGCTGCAGCCTCCATCACGTTCTCCCCTCTTCAAGTTATGAAAATAAAATCCTAAAATGTGTTTAAATACTCTGCTACAGTAACGTGCTACAGTGTCCCGTATTATACATGCTACAGTGATGTGTGGAATTACTTTTCTACTCTTCTCACACTGTTTTGATTACAACTTTCGGTACACTGAATGGATTCATAAACCGTAAATTTTTTCAAAAAGTAGACTTCGAGAGCTTTTCAACGGTATATGATATGTCATCGGGTTCATTGTATATCAATACAATTAAATCCGAGAAGTTGGTTGACTAGCAGAGGTGAAAATGAAGGGTTTTACTCCATTTTTGTGCAAGTTGCTCCAAAACTCCTACAAACATCAAAACCACACGAAAACATAAAAATACCAAGGAAAATAGCAAAGAAACATGGACGAATTGATATGAAAATGATATATAAATAGACACTTATCAATTGTGATGGCACAACCTAAAGGTTTTGTGAAAGTAGGAAGTGAAGTTGAAGCGTGTTGGTTGAAGAAATATTTATATGACCTCAAATAGTCACCAAGGCAATGGTATTTAAAGTTTGATGATTTTATGATCAAACATAGGTATGCTAAGAGGAAATATGATAGTTGTGTTTATGTTAAGTGGTTAAGCAGTGGAGTTGGGATTTTCTTGTTATTGTATGTTGATGATATATTGATTGCATCAACAAACATGGAAGACATTAGAAAACTGAAAACTCAACTGAGTAAGGAATTTGAGATGAAAGATTTGGGTTGTGTTAAGAAGATTTTGGGGATGAAGATAAGTAGCGATAAAGATAGAGGTTTGTTATTTCAGTCTCAATGTGACTACATACTCAAGATACTTGAGAAGTTCAACATGGTTGGTGCAAAGAAGGTTCAGACTCCTTTGATAGCTCACTTTAAACTTTCATCGTCACGGTCTCCTACTACAGAAGTAGAGAAAGAAGAGATGGTTAAAATTCCTTATGCTAGTGTTGGTGGAAGTTTGATATACTCTATGGTCTGTATAAGGCCTAATTTGGCATATACAACTAGTTTGGTGAGTCGTTTCATGGCTAATCCAGGTATAAATAATTGGGAGACTATCAAGTGGATATTTAAGTACCTCCAAAGTACTTCAAGCTATGGTTTAGTGTACAACAAGAGCAAAAACATTGATGAGAAACTGGTGGATTCACTACAAGAAAAATTCTCATATTTGGCGGTCAAAAAAGCGACACCAATGGCACCGTCAAATATAGTCTATTTGACGGTTGGTCAAAACGCCAAATATGTACGCTACCATACTTGGCGGTTTTTGGCCGTCAAATATGGTTAATTAAAAAAATTAAAAAAAAGCATATGAAATTTAAAAAATATATATAGTCTGAAATATTGGTAAATTAACTATTTATAAAATGTTAAAACAAATTCATAAATCTAGCATGTAATAACGGTATGATTACAATTATTATCAAATCAACATTCGACTTCCAACATCTCACGATAAGCAATTAAGAGTACCATACACAATTCCATCTTTATCGTACTCAACAAAATATGCTACAATTATATCTCAACTGAAGAAAAATGTAATTTCGGATCTATTGATATATTTTCATAATCATGTCTAAGTTTAAAACATTTTTTCTACTTCATTCATAATTAATATATTACTGTACCATTATCTGAAAAGAAATCAGAAAATAGTAGAGACAGAAAAAAGATTCTTAAAGATATAGTCACCATTTCATCCAACACTTTTCCATCAATGGCTCCGCTATGTCAAGACAATTCATAATCTCCATGAATAACTGATGCTTTTCACCTTTGCTTAAGCTATGTGACAAAGATCTGCAAGTCAAATGAATTATATTTTCGCATGAGTAAAATAGAATAATTGTAATTGCCATGATGAACTAACGCAAACAAAGATTTTGACAGTGACAGTTCAAGTGCATCTCACACATATAAGTTATGAAAGTGACAGAGTGAAAAAAAAAATGTTACTTTGCATCAACCTTGGAAGTAATTATGATCTCCCCTTCATATATACCCAGCAGCTATGCAAGGCCAATTGTACTATACAAAAGATACTTGAAACAATAACACCACAAGACACCAAAGGAAATCAGATTACTTAGTCCAATAACTTAAACAAAGATTGAAATACATTATAAATGAATATTGAATGAATTAACATGTAGAAATGTAGGCAAAAAATCTATCAAACCTTCCACTTCATTTGAAACTAGAAATAATAGCCCTCATAAAAACATTTAAACACATAAAATACAATTGTGATTACTTGAAATCTGCAAGCTTAGCCACACATGAACTTTATTAGATCCATGTTTGAAATAGTTACTTATCACTTTCTCTTGATTTAAGATTTCCTTTTACTGATTTTATAGACAAGTACTTGGTTAGTTATTTGTTAACTTTTTCATGTGGGTTATATATTTTTTTAAAAGTTGAAATATAAAATTCATTTGGTACTTTTTGACTAAAAAAACCTTTATGGTGGCCTAATTTAATAATTAGAAAAACGAATTAAAGGGATATATATTTATAAACATGATTACATAATTAGAATATCCAATAACATTTTAACTCACCTTATAAGAAATACGTAGCACCCACTTTAGCTAACCTCAAACTTGGAAGAAGGAGAAGAAGAATATTTAAAGAGAATGCAAGTAAAGCCATCATTAATTGAATTCTCCCACTTGTTGTTTTCCCATACTTGCAATACATTTGTTGCAATCATGAAGTTTTAACATGGAACACAATTAAAGCGAGTGCTTTGTGCTCCTACAAGTTAAAATTTAATTAAAATAGTAATATGTTATAATAAAAAATTAGTAACTTACAATAAACTTCTCTTCAACCCAAAGTTATAATAACAAGACGTTTAATGACAAGTGTAAAGCAAGTCTAATTCAATCCATAACCAGCCATCATTAGTTTAATTTGTTTAAATAAAGTGTTGCACATATGCATAAATGATCAGCCAATTAAGTTTAATTAAACTAGTAGAATAATTTGATTTAAAAAATGCACAAAAAAGTACTCACATTCTGATTACATTTATCAAAAAAGAAATTAACATAAGAATATATATTAAATTATAGTCAATTAAAATTTTTATTTAATTTTACTACATTATAACAATGCAACCAGGACTTACTTACATTGGGCCTTCGACATCGCCTCTCTTTCTCGAGAATCTTCTATATTGGATAAACAATTTAATAAAATTATGAATAATGATAAAGATCAAATTACCTGCAAACTAACTAGATGCATTGGATCTTTTAACAATTGTTTTTCTCCACAACCAAATGTTTAATGGATCATAATTTCTAGTTTTTACCTTAAAAAACAGGGCATTACTTATTCACTTGACTTCCAAATCATACTAAAAAAAATCAACTAGAACTATTAATACTAATTAATATCAACAAATAAGAAGCAGTAGGTTACATAAATAAAACAAAATAAATATTTTTTATTTGAAACCAACTACAAGTTAGTCAATTTTATTTGATTCATTGCCACAAAAACAAGAAGTCCTATAGCCTATTTAACGAGAAAAATATTGAAAGTAACCATATAAACCAATTAACATATAGCCATATATATCAATGGAGTAAGACATAGGAAGGACAAACCAATTGAAAATGATCATACAGCCCTTACCCTTGGAGTTCAATATAGAAAACAAAAGCATTAGGAGCTTCATAGGTGAATTAGCAAAATACCCCATAATTAGAAAATCCTATTCTGATGTTGAATGGAGCAGTGTTTATTATGTAACTATAATCATAGATACATAATATATACATGTTAATTTTAGTGCGATAATCGAAAAGGAAATAACACCAGCAATGGATTTTCAGGCTCTCAAGCAATTAATGGCTATGATGGAGAAGTACTTATTATGCTCCCTTTACTAATATATATATATATATATAGAGAGAGAGAGAGAGAGAGAGAGAGAGAGATATATATATTCTCTAGCAAATTGAAGACATGTATCTGATCAAATTCTAAAACATGCATTAAAACAAAAAAAAAGCAAACACATCGGTGATCCATCAACCAACAAAAAAAAGCAGTGACGAAAGAGCAAACACAAACCAGAACTCGCGGATCAAGCGTGAAGGCTGCAAATCAGGACTATACGCAGATCAGCGATGGTGGACTACACGCAGATCGGCGATCGTGGACTAGAAGCTTTGCTGCAATGGTAGACTAGATGCAGATCAGCAAGTCGGCGATGGTGGACTAGACGCAGATCGGTAGATGGAGTCACGGACTTGGGTTTGAAATGCGACGACGGCAGAGCAGATCGGGATTTGGGGGAGGGTAGCGTGGTGTAGCAGCTCCGTGTAGGGTTTTGATTTTGAGATTGGGGAGGGTTTGAATGGAATTATGGAATTTACAAAATTTATAAAGGTTGTCATATGTCCTGGAAATTCACATATATTAAAACTTAACAAAATAACCCCCTTTAATTACCTCTAAGTCCTTATATTTTGAATTTTTTTATTTTTACCCTTTACTAGCGCTTTAAAATTTACTTTTTGTTAATTTAATATTTAAAAAATTATTATTTTAATACATATAATAATGTTATCTTTTATTTAAATATTTTTAAAATTATTTTTATTTAAATATAAAATATAAAATTGCAATATTTAATTATCATTTCGAGATTTTTAACTTCTTTATTTTATTGAAATTTAAAATATTATATTCACATAATTGAAAAGAGAAGATTAAAAAAAGAAGGAAATGTGAGGGGAAAAAAGGAAAAGATTACATACTCAAATACTTATCACGCTTTTATAAAATGTGATAAATATTAGATTGAATAAAGACAAAAAGTTACAAATAAGATGAATATGTAGGTTTGACTTCCAGATCAGTGTTATATTTCTCACTTTTTTTAAAAACTGCCAAATAAAAAAATTGTAAAGTGACAAATATTTAAAAAATTCTTGTAGTGATTATGTGGATGTAGATTTTGCAGGTGATCTTGACAAAAGAAGGTCGTTAACTGTTTATATATTCACGTTGTTTGATTGCATTGTTAGTTGAAAAGCAAATTTGCAATTAGTTGTGGCTCTTTCAACAATTGACGCTGAATATATTGTTGCTACGGAGGCTGTCAAAGAAGCGTTGTGGCTGTAAGGGCTTGTAGGTAAATTTGGTATGAGACAAGACCAAGTGAAGGTGTTTGTTGACAACTAAAGCTCCATATATTTGACCAAAAATCAAACTTATCATAAAAGAACCAAGCATATAGACATCAAGCTACATTTCATCAGGGATGTACGTTGTTGTTGAAGGGAAGGTTTCAGTGGTGCAGATTCACACTGAAAGAAATCTAGCTAATATGATCACTAAGCCCATTACAAGTATCAAGTTCAACACTTGTTTGGATTTGATACGAGTAATGGATGTAGGAAAATACACTTTGAATTTTAAAGAGAGGGTTCGAAAACATATTTATGCTAACTCAGAGGGAGAAATGCACTGGAATACCGATGTGTACCATGCACCCTAATTTACATATAGTAACCGTTTTAGCTTGAAGATGGAAGTAGCTGATAATTTACTATGGTGGTTTACAGTATAAAACACAAGCTTGATCCAAGGTGGAGATTTGTGAGGAATGACTCAACTTGTGTTGTGTAGACATCAAGCTTGTGCAGGAGCACATATAGAGCTACGTCGAAGCGCAAGTGTGCAGCATCATACATTGCAGGCAGAGACTTGGCGTAGGCGTGTAAGGTTATATGCGCAGGTGCGCGAAATCTGGGTTTAGAAGTGTGTCGAGGCAGAGACATTCCCCTGGAGTGCAATGAATGCTGTGCAGGAGCGCAATTTCAGTTTTCCTAGTTCAAATAGGACACTTGGCACTTAGAGTTTGGCTTACACATATATACCTTGGAATTTAAAAAGGGACGTGTTTTTTCATTGTATCATAAGATAGAGGAGAGATAGAAAAGAAAGATAGGGTTTAGAGAAATTGAGGATTTCTTAGGGACAAAGTTAGCCTATTTTCTTCTGGTCTTGTAAAATCTATTGTACTCTCTTATTTTTCACCATAGTGGATTGCTCATCATCAGCAACTGGATGTAGAATCCCTTTTGTGGTCTGAACAAGTATAAATCCTTGTGTTCTTGTTGTTTATTTTGATTGCTTTGCTTGAGTGTGTGTTTGAAACTTCTAGATTAATTCTGCATTAAGTTACTTGTAACTGTGTGTGCCTCTCATCTTCACAACAACAAGCCGCACCAAGAGTTAAAGAAGAGTGTTTAGTTTAGCTTCTTTACCATTTTTTTTTGAAATATCTATTATGGGATACAATTACAATTTGTCTTCCAGGGGAAGACTACTCCTGAAGATCAATTGTCTAGCCTAACAACTCAATTATGCTCAAGTTGCTCATCACGTCCAAGAGACTGCGAGTCAATCTGATTTAGTGTATTAAATTGTTTTAAGTGCAGTTAAGAAAAAGTCATAAAGTTAACTTAGTTTGAGTATAATAGTTCTCTCTCTTTAATAATTTTATTTGGGATAAAATTGTCAAAAAAATTAAAAAAAATGAGGGTTGAAGAGTTAAAAAATGTGCACTAATAGAATTACTGTTTTATTTATTTATTTATAGTTTATCTTCCGCCTTAACCACCATAATGCTTATATTGCATGTAGGGAGATTTTATTAGTTAGGTGGTAGATGATATAATACACCTATGCTACCCAAAACTTTCTCCTTTTTACTTATAGACTGTATAGTTTCCTCTCATTTCTCAAAGTGACATATAATTATGTCTTAATTAAGGTTTAAAAAATTTCTACCTAACAATGCATACAAACGACATGTAACATGCATGTAAGCTATTTTAGACTATAGATAAACAATTTGTGTTCTTAATTTGATCATTTCAATGTCTTAACTTTTAAGTTGCTATGACTTGTATCATATTTAGCATGTGAATATTTGTACATTTTGCAAGCCACATGTTATAAGAGGCTGCAACACACAATATATCAGTAAAACAGAGCCTCTTCGCAGGCATACCGACACGTTGGCAGTTTTATGCTTAATTTCATTAATTTTGAGTCGGTGCAGCCTCTTAAGTTTAAAGCTAAGTCAATAGCCTATCAAGTTATCTAGTTTTTATTTCATTTACAAAGCTTCAAGACCTCGCCAATTCATTTGTCCAAATTAAGTTCATTATCAAACCTAGTACAGCAGCCTTTATTTAATTAACGAAAGCACTCACTTTCAACACTCTTTTTGTTTAATTTGCAAGTGAAATTGGAGATACGATCGCGATGTGTGTGTGGCTTCACCAATATTTCTTCTTTATTTTAAACAAAATAGTTATCAAATTAAGAACACAAGATTTGTCAGATTTAGTTTGGTGAGAATCCATAATGTTTCGTTAGTGAACCTAACTACAACAATTATCGCTTAATTAATCCAATCGCAATTCACCCATGCTTGCTGATTAAAGCTATTGATCATAACGCAAACTTGACTAGCTGTTAGCACTTCAATAGTCTAAAACACTTTCTTATAGTCACTTCAAATGATAAAAAAAATTCGATATTAAGTAATTCATCGTAACGGTTTACATTTAATTAATTATTAAATAATTAATGTAATGGACATTATTCCTTTTAAGCTAGCCAGTAATTTTATATAAATAACTGTTTATTTCAATTCTCGTGGGTTTGACTCCAGAATTTGTGCAAATGTTGTATATGTACACTCAACTTAATTAACCAAAGTCCAAAGACAATTCAAACTTTATAAGCTAATTAATTAACCAAACTAACCAATCAAGAATGTAATGATCATAATCTCTAATTAGAAATAGAAATTAATGGATTATGGATATTGGTTGACCCTTAACTCCTAAATGTGGCTATCATGCATTCTCATTCATTCAACTACGCACTCTTTTAAGCAAAAGATGATTATAGAATATCTTTCGACAGCTTTTCATTCGTATTCGAGAAGAAATTAATCCATGCTTTAAAAAGGGAAAGATGCATGAGGCTATACTTTCATCACGATGAAATTTACACCTGAGTACACAATTAAGTACAAATCTATATCCTCGGTGCATACAAAAGTTAAACAAATAATGAAGACCAAATCAATGTACTAGATCATCATCACCTTTCATTTATGGTTGTCCTAGTCAAAGAGAATTAGTGGTTAATTAAACGAATGAAAAGATATAGAAGAATTAAGAGATCATGGGTTTGAGCATAAAGGAACTTCCCATTTAACTAACGCACTTTAATTGGAGGCTTAATTAATTTTCTCATCAGTAGTTATAGTTTGAGATTTGCAACATACTGGCCATGAGCAAGACAAATATCTTACTTAAAAAATTGAATGAAAAACGTTGCCGGTAACCATTTTATTGGAGGATTTAGATAGAATTTAAAACATTATTTGTTGCGTGTTTGAACTAATCATGGTCAGATAATAATACTAATAAATAAAAGAGTACAGAGATTGATTTATTAGTTCAAGCTTAATTGACGACCTACCCCGCAAAATAGTGGCGACTGTTTCTCAATGTATCCAGCATCTCTCTGGTCCTTATATATTTACTTAAATTTGCCGATTGAAAGAAGCATTAAGTTAGAAATCTCTAGCAGCCATGCCAAAGGGAGGTTAGCATGTCCCACATTGGGATCTTTATGCTTATTAAGCTGATGGAAATATATAATTGTGTTTTGTTTGCGAGCACGTTTACCGTACTTCATAATAGTTAGTTTCAATCAATAACTATATTCTCTCGATCATATAGTTTTGAGTAAGGTTCGATTTCAAAACCATGAAGCACATCCCGTGCTATATTTAAGCATGTCACATGGCCAATATTTGAGGTTAACTTGAGTATTACATATATAACACAATCCAATTAATGGGAGAAAAAATGATTTATCAGCTATTTCTTCACTCGAAAGTATGCAATTCATCAGTTTTAAGACTTTTAACATCACGTATATTCCAATAGCCACCATTATTTTGTTCTTTTCCATGAAAAGCCTTTCCCCTTCACATATTTTTATTTTATCATGCATGATAACATGCATAATCGATTACACTCGTCGTCCTAACCAAAGTGCAATGATAGAGATGGGAACAGTATTTAATTTATGTTATCTCAATTAAGATACTCATGATCAAAGCCATTTGGGTGTTTTTATAATAACTTAATTAATTACATTATAGATTATAACAGATATCATCATCTCTTAATCGTGTTTGCCAACTATATATGCAACGTAATGCATTGCTCAACTAAGATACTAATATTTAATTAGAATACGATCTATAGCTTCCTAAATATTAATCCATGAAGCTTTAGGAACTTATTAATTAACTTTATTTATTTGGCTTTATGCGTTTTATTCCAATAAGACGCCCTTCAAGTATGTTTAGGTTGTTTCAATATATATATATATATATATATATATATGGGGTATGTATGTATATATGTATGTACGTACTTACGTACTTTTAACAGTTGATATTTGTTATTCAATCTCATGGTGCATTAATTATACATGTTAAATTCAATCTCAATGATTGAAAAGACATTGATCTAATGACTCACACAACGAGCTTGAAAATGGTTATATGAAAGTTCCCCGATGTCATGTATAGTACAACTGGACTATCATGGTAACGTCTGAAATTGATATGCTTTCCAAGTGAGATCGGCAATACGAAACCTGGACCTTCAAAAAAAAGTTCTTAATTTCTGTTCAAATTAATGATGGAGTAGAAAAAGGTGTTATATATAATTATTCTTTCCTAGAAATTTCTATCTCTGAATAATAGATAAGACAATGGGGACAATGTAGCCAGCTAGGCCAGTGGAATCGGCTCGCTAGAAAGATTATATAAAAGTTGAATGGATTTGCATGAGAATATATATATAAACTTAAAAAAAAAAAAAAAAAAAAAAAGCAAATAGTCTTACTGTCCGGCAGAAGTTAGAAGTTCGAACAACCCTTAATTTAATCAAAGGAAATAGAAATAGATATCCAACGAAAGCCAAAAAGTTAGCAAGCAAGCTAGTCATGTTTGGAGTCATGTTTCGACTTGGATCATTTTCAGACCTGTCAATGATTTCCATATCTATGTTTGATTTGTTGTAAACAGTTAAAAGACACAAGTAGCAGATAACGTCTATATATAGGTCAATGAGCTTTGCCTTGTCATTGCTTTGCTGTTTCCCTCTTGTAATGTATGGCCCATGCCATCAGATATCTCTCACTCTCATCAACATGTCAAGAACAAGTTGCTCTTTTGACAAGCAATTTTGATGAAAATTTCAGTGCAGAAGATGAATAAGAGGGAAAAGCAACTTCCCATTCTTATGAAAGATTTTAGATTAATAAATTATAAATAGACGTTCCTCGATGGCCTATGTATCAAAGAAGATTTATGTACAGGTATAGCCATGCAAAGAGAATAAAAGGGAAATGAATTCGATGGCATATATATAAGCGATTAGTTATATATTCTTTCTCGTTTTGTTTTCATAACACATGAAAAGTTTTGAAATCCAAGGTTTGGTTAGTCATTGTTGAGGATTGTGGAAAGATAAAACGATCAAAGAATCAATTGATCGCGTCAGATCCTACTCACTGGTGAATGCTGACTCTGCAAAATCCAAATGTGAGAAAAATTTTAGATAAAATTAATTGATTAGTGTAGAGATAAAATTAAAGGACGCATATACATATGAAAAAAAATAAAGAATATATGTTTCATATAATTTATGAAATAATTTAGTAATAAATGTTCAAGAACATATCGCAGTCTTTGTCTAGTTCTTGTGAAATGAATACAATTTTTGATGGGTTAAATAATAAGTAAAATTTAAAGTAGTAAAAGATGGTATGGAGTGTTCTAAGCAATAGAATTTTATAATATGTCTGCCTATAAGTCATTGTCTTCTTAGTTGCTTTTTTCTTTTCCCCTCCCTTTCCATTGTCATCCTGTTGTCACTAAATATGATATACAATGTGCTGATACATTCACTCTCTTTAAAATTGTAGCAGTGGGTGGTAGTGGCAAACTTATAATTTAATTAATTTTTACTGTGTTCTTTAATTTTTTAATTTTTATTTTTTGGTTAGGAACTACATGCATGTACACTAAGTTTTGTTGGAGTCAAACTCTTTTTTTAATTGCTTTATGGACGTACACTTAATGGGGTGCTCAATCTTCCAAAAAACATAAAAAATAAAAAATAAAAACCAAAAGATAGAGACCCTAACTAGGTAGGAGTTAATAATATTCTGGTGGATTAAGATTGAGTTTTAGGGATCCTTTCCTCTATGTGAAGATGTAACTTACATATAGCAATGTTAATTGAGGAAGCTTAAGAAGCTCTCAGTATTTTTTTAAGATTTTTGCTTGACGATAAGTGATATGTGTAAAGAGTACTTCCTTTTCATTATTACATATTCACAAATGTCACCAACTCTTTTAAGGTTATTGAAATATATCCTATGTATTCACTTGTATGTTTGAAAATCCTACACATTTAATTTGTTGGCCTGTAGTCAGCTTTTTAATATACATACACTAACAACATGAGAGATTTCTTCTGAAATTTTCATAACTACAAATATAAAATCATGGGAGAATTCCAAGAACGTCAAGAGAGGTATGTGGGATTTATATATCCTTATCTATATCTTATTTTCCTGGTTTTCAACTTTCTGGACTTTATAGTTATTAGGAAGGAATACTATGTTCAAATTCTATTACCTCCACTCACCATAGGCATCTTGATAGTCTTTTAAGTCTTTAAACCTTAGAAAAATATATTATTGGGTGTCACTATAGATATGTAGTTTAAAAAGTGGGGTAAAAACCATTGAAGTAAATTCTTTTCTAGAAAATTTTGCTACCAGAATGGACCAACAGATTCCTTGATTTGCAACTTATAATTCAAACCTTATTTTAAAGCAACAGCTTCATCATTATTCCACTTTCTGTGTAAGCCAATTAAACAAAAGAAAAGCTCACATTACGCGGGCTAATAAAGCAGGCTGCTGCCAAATGCTATGATGATAAAAAAAATCTTTTTACTTATCTGAGTCAACTCACCAGCATACCATTAATCTCTCTCAGTAGCTAGCTAGCTTCAGATCAGCGCAGTGGGATACAGAGCACACATCATACGCTTTACAGTGACTAAATAGCTAGAACTCAACATCTTACTTAGGAATTTAGCTTCGCATAGTATGTTTTATGTCAGTAGAAAGAAAGAGAGAAGCCTAAAAGCCTACATTTAATGGCAGTGCAATACATGCCCATATGTTGAAACCAGTACGACACTTTCACTACTAGTGCTGTACAAGTCAGGGACATCAACTTCTGCTTGTTCTCTTTGCTGGGTTGAAACCATTTTAGGTACATTTTGGTTGCTTTTGGTCTGACAAGTGGGCTGAAGTCCAAAGTCTGCACCTTTGCTATGAAATTAATATGTGGCCTGCTGCTACCTCTACCTCTTCTTGTTTTCTATTAATAAAAATATTGTTAGATCCAAGATAAAGCTTAATTAGCCACATACACTGTCAAAGCAACTCACTTTGCCAAAGAAAATCTTAATTTGTCCTCTCTCATCAAAGAAAATGACAACACAAAAACGTGATGTGTATCAAATTACGAATAAAATATTATTGAGTTGGACCCAACTTTCTTCTTATAAATATAGGCCAGCGAGGACATTCTTCATACGCATTATCTTGCCCAGTTTCTCCCTTCTCTCCACTTCTCATTCTGGTTAATCATAGCCAGCCAATTACCTCAAAAGGGTTCAGCTTAATTTAGGCTATTATCTTAATTGCCTTCTCCAAGCCCTTCTCTCCGCCAGCTCTGACCATGGAGATGCAGTCGGCAGCAAGTGCTCAAAAGAAAGCAGGGCGTTTTGCGTCTGCACGGGGCTGGTTTATGGCCTTGCCTGCGAGGTTCAAGGCCAAAGTCATGGAGGTGGCAAAGAGCATAAAAGATCTCGGAGAAAAGGACCCAAGACGAATCATTCACTCTCTGAAAGTGGGGCTCGCTATTACAATAGTCTCCTTGTTATACTATGCTAGGCCTCTCTATGATGGCTTTGGGATTTCGGGCATGTGGGCTGTGTTAACAGTTGTGGTTGTCTTTGAGTTCACCGTAGGTAAGTTAAATATAATAATGTGGCAAAGATATTATCGTTGTTAAGTTATTGAAACCGATAACAATATTATCGTTGAAGTAATTTAATCTCAATATTTATAACTATAAAGTAATAATGTTATGGTTCAAATAACTTATTGCTTTAATAGCTATATTTATGTGTCAAAGAAAATATTACTTTAGATAGTGTTAAGAGAAACTAGTTCTGATTTTTGTTTCTTTTAATAATTTACTTGTGTAAATAATATTATTTGTACGAAATGTACTCAATGATGCAGGTGGGACCTTGAGCAAATGTCTCAACAGAGGTTTTGCAACAACATTAGCTGGTGCTCTAGGGATTGGAGCCCAGCACTTGGCAAGCCTCTCCGGAGAGAGAGGAGAACCCATTGTTCTTGGAATCCTTGTCTTCGTCCTAGGTATATCGATCTATGCATACATACGTATAGAGAAACCACTGCGTGCATATATATATATATATATGCGCGCACATACACACATATATATAATATACTTAGCAGCATTATATAGCATTATATATATTTGCAATTTTCTATGCTATTCACTTGCTGTTCCACATTGTGATCAGTTTATCATTTGATGCAAATTGATTCGGTTTATGCAGCTGCGGTTTCTACATTCACCCGATTCTTCCCAAAGATCAAAGCGAGATACGACTACGGGATCTTGATATTTATACTAACATTCAGCTTGGTAGCTGTCTCTGGTTATCGAGTTGAAGAGCTCTTGGTGTTGGCCCATCAAAGAATATCAACAATCATAATTGGAGCAGCAACTTGCATAATTATTTCCATTTTTGTCTGTCCAGTGTGGGCTGGTGAAGATCTTCACAAGCTGGTTGTTTCCAATATAGAAAAACTTGCAAGCTACCTTGAAGGTACCTTAATAAATATTTCAATTTATTGCAATTGCGTTGTATATATATACACCATTGTCGTCTTCAAAGATTTAGAGCTAAGAATACTAAGCTCATAACAGGATTTGGAGGTGAATATTTTGAAGACTCTGAGGGCATTGAAGAACATGGTGTTGTCTCTAAGAAAGACAAGTCGTTTCTTCAAGGGTACAAAAGTGTTCTCACTTCAAAGAGTACAGAGGATTCTTTGGTGAGTTAGTATAGCATTACTTCATTTCACTTTGACTAAGATTTTTTATTACCTTTGCATGAATGTCACTAATATTTGCACTTTCTCTTAACTTCTTAATTTTTCTACTTCTTAAGAGTGCTATTGTCTTCTATATTTATTTTCTTTAGTACAAAATGATGTGCTAAATCATTTGCTATATATTATATAAGTTAATAATTATATAAGTGTTATAGTATGAAATTCATTTATGTTAATTGCGTTACATCAAATTGTGTGAATTTTAAAAAAAAAATTATTTGAACAAGTTTATAAAAGATTTATATTTTCATTTTCGAAATTATGCTATTTAATCATAAATGATTACTTATATGCTTCTAAATATGCAGGCAAATTTCGCTAGATGGGAACCTGGGCATGGTCGATTCCGGCTTCGTCATCCATGGCAACAATACTTGAAGGTTGGAGCTCTTGCTCGGCAATGTGCCTACCAGATTGAAGCTCTTAATAGCTTCATTAACTCCGCCAATATCCAAGTATACTTCACGCCTCCTTTTCACATGCTCATTCTAAGCACAAAATGTTAATAAAATGGTAACTGGAAAATTTGAGAAGGATAGGAAACTTTATAATAACACTAAAATAGAGAACAAAGTTGTCACATCTCGCATTCTTGCAAAAAGGAATTTAAAACTAACTACATGATTACCTCAATTAATAGCCAAAATTATTTTAATTAAAATGTGTTTACATGAGGGTCCCAAGACAGAAATATATATTTCCTACTGGTAAAGGATTAACAAATAATCCAAACTTCTATAGATAATTAATTGTCCAGCACTCAATGAGTTCCATCAATCAGTACACAAGTAGCTTAGTTGGGTGATTTGGACCATTTTAGTATTGTTTCTTTTATTTGATGATGAAATCTAGGAAGGTTTTTCCACTATCAGTATAAAAACTCAAACAAAATGATCAAGAGCTAGCTAATTAACCGCTAATCAATATAATTTTTAATTTTTTACATTCAACTAATTAAATTTTTTTATTTTTAATCAAATGTTGCAGGTGCCGCCAGAATTCCAAAGTAACATTCAAGACTCATGCACAGAGATTAGTGTCGAGTCCAGCAAGGCATTGAGAGCATTAGCCTCAGCAATAAAAACAATGGCAGATCCATCACCAGCTAATCCTTATGTAGAGACCACAAAAAATGCTGTTAAGGACCTCAAAGCAACTCTCAAAGCTGCCTCACTAAACGATGTAGACCTGCAAGCAATTGTACCAGCTGCGACAGTTGCTTCAATACTAGTCGAGATTGCTAAATGTGTGGAAAAGCTTTCTGAATCAGTGCATGAGCTCTCCAACCTCGCACACTTCAAGAAAGTTGAACCAAATGTATCTCCTGAGGGGAAGCCATCATATTTGCTTCACAGAGGAACTGTGAAGCCTGTTCTAGATGGGGAGAGCAACCATGTTGTCATTGATATAAACGAGGCATCTGATTCACCAGAAAATAAGAAAACAAAGGCATCAAAGCCGGGCCAAAGTGTCCAAATTAACTGTGTAAATATTTGTTAATAGCATGAGATCACTAGCTAGCTAGCTAGCTGTGGCTAATTTGTTACTCAACTTGTATGCTTCATTGTCGGGTAACATGAGCTCTCTAGTTTAGTTTAATTACACGCAGAAAAGGGAAGGATTTTACTATTAACAAATCCAACCATTTCGGTATTCATCAATCTCTTGTAAAAATTTTCAACTGCCATGTATTAGTAAAATAGCAGATCAAATGGAAAAGAAGTGCTTTTCTTTTTTTTTTTTTCTTTTTTTTTCCGAAGTCATCAAATGCTTTTTGTTCCTTCCCCTTTTGTAGTTTTGTGTTGTTTCGTGACAAGTATTTTTATCATGTCCAAACAAAGAACGCACAAAGAAGTTGGAAAGAGAATGTCAACTATATATGCTTTTGACAAAAAGTGAAGAAGTTGAAATAATAATATATGAGTGCCAGATGCACTATGGAATCCTAAAGTAAATTAACAAGATACTAATAATAATAATATTCATCACTTTTTGAGAACCTGCAACTAAGTAAAGCTTAATATGCTCCTTTAGTTAAAAAAAATAATACTAATAATAACAAATACTATTTAATTCCTTCTCGAATATTCCTTTGGTAAGCATTGATAGACCATGGGAAATTGTGACGTAATCGTGCATGATAAAAAGAAGACCAAGTCCTTACTCGAGTTTGTCAAAGGTTTAAGCAATTGTTATTGATTGGAAATTTTCATATTTGACGTACTTTCAAATGCTTCGATTTAAAAATAAATAAATAAATACTTCCTTAGTTTTGAAATTCGAGCGGAAGTTACCTTTGAAAAATCGATATATATTTCATAAAATCGTCAATTTAACATCGCTCCCTGATCCAGAAATTCGTAAATTTGATGAGAAAATCATCTCTATATGGTTAAGATATAATTCTATCTATCTAGCTCTCTCTCTCTCTCTCTCTCTATATATATATATATATATATATATATTTCATAAATCGAGTGAGTTCATTTGTGATTAGGCCACAGGCAAAAAGAGTAGTAAGTTATGCTTAAAGCTCCGATTATAAGTACTGCTTATAGGAGACAGGAGAAACTTCTTAAGAAAAACTTGCACGACAGAGAAGATTAATAGCTATGATTAAGTTCAATTATCTTCTGATTTCATTTTTAAATGAGTAAAAGTTGATTAAGGTCGTAATATAGAAGAGGAAACAATTTTTGGTTATGCATGAAAATTACTTTTGAGAAAGGACCCATTTCAAAAGAAGATAACAAGTTCAGTCTCAAAATAAGATTGACAATATATTAAAAAAAAACAAAGGTAAAACTCTATAAAAAGATCAGTTTTTTGGTCTAGAGTCATGATGAACCTTCTGTTAAGTTGAAGAGGTACAAATGCTTGACCGTGGAGAGTTTGAAGCATAAAAAAAAAATCCTGAAACAAAAAGTAAAATTGTCTTGCATTGATTCATTGAACCAAGACCGTTTGCATTAGTCTGTGGATTCTTATTTGGGGTGGGGGGGTGGGGGGGCGCGAGCTATGAGAGTAGATCAGGTAGTGGTGCTGCTTGTATCCACTGACTGCAGCTGCACAATTCTATAAATCAGTTAATGGGTTCCGAAGCTACCAACAGTAGTACAGAAAGAAGTACATATATTCAGAGTTGAATATTGAGCTGTTCTGCACTTGATTTTCCATGCAAGTTGATATTGTTTACAGCCAAGAAGTTAGTGGACTTCCCAGGAGGTTCGTCAGAATTTCCCTTATCACGAAATTAAAACTGAACGACATGGTCATGTTTTAGACTCGTAGAGTTGCTATCTGTCTATCTATCTATCTATCTATCTATCTAGGTCTGGCTAGTACACATGAAAGCTTGTACTATGCCCACTATATGGTGTGAACAAATATATATATATATATATATGTATATGTATATGTATATGTATATGTATATGTATGTGTATATGTATATGTATATGTATATGTATGTATGTATGTGTATATGTATATGTATATGTATTTGGAAATAACATACTAGTATAGTATAGTATAGGTTTTATTTGGGAAGATAAGCATAAAATAATATATTCATCCTTTAATGTAAATTTTTAATATTGATTGTGTTTTGACCTATGATTTCCTCATGGTGGAACATGCACTAATTAGTTGTGTATCCTACATAGGAAGGTGATATCCAACTTTCATATATATTTCGCCTAAATAGGGATAAAAGAAAAATAGCACTATATATATAGAGCAAAGAGTACTATATATTATAAGGAATATTGGAAAAGTAACAAAATGAAAAACTAAAGTGAAAAGGATATATTATATACATGCTCCTTTGGGATTTGACCTAATTAATTATAAGAAAAATACATACATATATACATATGTATGTATATACACACACACACATATATAGTGGATTCGATTGTACTTAGGTTTAGCTCTGTATGAATACATGCTGAATTAATCTATTTCAGATCTTCATGGCAGAAGTGGAATGAAACGATAAATTCTGGACACAAGCGAAGTAGAGTTTTCAATTTTAATTGGAAGATTTATATAAATATATGTTAAAATAATATATATTTGGTTAATTTCATTTAATTAATTTTAATTTTTTTCGAAAGGATATAAATTACGGAAGAACAAAGGATACTATAGAGAAATGTAGTTAAGTCTCACTTAGTAAGAGACTCAAAAGTTTATAAACTAATAAATAATCTGAAGAAGAAACACCAACATTAATTGATGGATCGCTAATTTAATATATAGTTTTAATTAATTTGCTTTGAACACCCACCACAAAATTTCATTTGAAGTTAGGTCATGTCCATCCATGTACGTGGACATGCACGTGCATCTAGCAAGCAACCATGATCCTTATATATATATATATATATATGTTCATTGTTAGTGCTACACTCATTACTTCATGATAAGATTCCTCCACGCAAGAACCATATATATAATCAAATATATAAGATTAACACAACATAATCCAAAGTTAACTCTCTTATATATAGTCTGTCAATTAATGTTCTTGTTTTAATATATCTTCCATTTCTTCCCCCTAAAGAAAAGTTTGCAACTTGCATTATTAAAAAATATAAGCACCCTATAGATGATATCCCATATAAGGAAAATGAATTAAGAATATTTAAATGGACCACACGTTATTTTAAAATAATTAAAGAGAATGTCTCGCAGAATCACCGTAGGATCGATATACTTATAATATTATATCCTTGTTAATTAAAAAAACAGATGCATGTGATCACTAAGCAGAACTTGGGATTCTATAAATTCTCCTGAGACGGATTAAATATATTTATATTAGAATTACGACCGATAGGCTTCAAAATCAATTTTAGTGTAATTAATTGTCAGGTTCAGTGGCTGCAATCCCACAGCTTAAAGGCCCCATTAGAAAGCTGTACAAGTATCTTGTTACTATATGCAATAAAGAAGTGAATTAGAATCAGATAATTAAAGCTGAAATATATAGTAAATTAAATTTATATATACATAATTGTTTCTTAAATATTTTACTCTTTTAGTTCTTTGTTAATTGCTGTAATGGCGTGGCTGCAATCCGACAGCTGAGGCCACTATAGAAAGAAAGCTGAACATTCTTACTAAAAGGATTAATTTAATTAATAGATCAATATCTATAAAGAAAAATTAGGTCAAATCCATGAATGAAGTAAACTTCGTTCCCAGAAGTATATCGATAATAAATTGTGCCTGCTGTGATAGATGGAGGACGAATATTATGTCGTTGACAAGACTTAAAAAAGAAAAAGAAAAAATTTTAATGAAAGAATAAATTGCGAAAATGAATCAAGACATTGAAAATTTAGATATTATAACTATGTCAGCTCCTTGGTGCTTTCTTTTTAAAAAGTTTATAGGGACAAAATTGACCTAGTCACATTCTTAGAGTCTGGACTCTTATACGTGACATCTCGTGTCATGTAAATTCCAAGATTAAATTTTAAAAATATGATATTCTCGGTAGTTGTGATAATTTATTAGTTTTAATTGGTGGGGTTTCCACAGTATTTATTACTTTCTTAAACATAGGATGAGCATTTCTGTAGCATGAAAAAATTAAACAAAATTCGTGCAGCATATATCACATAGATGTCTTGTAGGCACAAGGTGTCATATTGACAAAATTATAGGAGTTTTATGATAACTTTTCCAAAATTTATATACTCTGCTGACCTGGAAACAGTAAAACTTTTTGTTGATCAAAATTTCATTAATTAATTGCAGTTCCAGTTCATGTTAATATCTTATAGTGGATTTCTTGTTCTAATGGTTTCTGGTGGAAAATTATCTTCAGGAGCGTTCTTTTTTTTAAATAAAGAAATCCCGTCAATAAAATGAGTCCTAAGGAAAGTCCATCTAGTCCCAATCTCCAGTAAAAATAAAAAAAATTGATCCAGTTATAACCCTCTGCCGACTAGATTAATGGATCGTCCAATTAGAAATGATAACAGAATGCAATACATGTTTAAAAATTCAAGCATATGAAAATTTAGATGTTTTGACAGATTTTAATATTTGATATCTCAATATCTATCAATTTCATCCAAAAATCTAACAATAATGTAAAATATAAAAAGATCAAGTGGATTCTTATTCTTCAAAGGAAAATTGAGAATTAAAAAAAAAAACAAATTTTTTAGGTATTTAAGTTAATTTAGTCAAAATTTGATTTTTGATATCTCAAGTACTCTCAATCAAGTGTTCAATTGTCTAACAAGGTATCGAGCTATTAATATCTATCGAACAATTATTTGAGTAACCAAAAAGTATCAAGCAAAAAAATTGAGTTATTTAACAAATCTATTCAACAATTTGATACCTTATTTGATAACAAACACTTGATACTTTTTTATATGAGTCTAATGAAACCTTGAATAACCCCTCAACTTCCCTATTTTGAACATTTTCCTACATAAGCTACTAGTAATTTTTCTTTTAATAACAGATTAATTACAAGTATGGGGCAAAATGGTTCAGAAAGATCAGAGATTCTTGCATGCTAAGCTAATTGTACTTGAGAAAGATGAAAGACGCTGGAAGCATAAAAGTATGGGCTTAATTAGGATTCACAAAATATCCCTAGAAAATTTCCATCAATTGATAGATATATGATGAACTTCCCCTAAATGTGAATCCAACCAGGCTCTTGTCGTCATTGAAGAGTCAAAGTCTCCTTATATCTGAATGGGTATCACATGGCCGAAAACAATAGAGTCCAATTAGCTTGCAAACAAAAGCAAGATTGGTCAGCTCACACGTGAGCCGCACGCACGGTAAAGTAAGTTTTGAACGCTTGACAGCCATAAAAGGCTCTCATGGATCAAGTTCTGGATACATTTGTTTTATTCTTGAGTTGTTTAAATTAAAAAAAAAAAAAAAAAACGGTTGACTTGTTAAAGCTCATTTAGCTGTTGAAAAGGTCAAGTGGTTAAATCTAAAGTTTTTAAATTTAATTCAAAATATAGCTTCAAGATGTTTCCAGTAGCTTTGAGAAAACAAGACTTAAATAAATAAATAAAATCCTTCTTTTATTCTTGGAGCAACTAAAACCATATAAATTTTTACTAATTTTTTTCCGTCACAAAATTTATAAAATATCCCACTCATTCCAATATTAAATTTTGGAAATATAAATTTTATTAGTTTTATTTTTATTTTAAAAATAAATATTTGAATATAATAAAATAAATAAAATTGAAAAAATATAAAATATACTTACAGGGCAATATTTTTTTAAATTTAAATAGATCTGAACTAAACAAATTTAAATAAGTCTAAATATAAAAATATGAATAGTATGTTTATTTTTTCTTTTTTATATCTGAATTAAAATATCTAAAAGCTAATAAGATTTACATATATATCCATATTTCTATATATTATTTTTACTTGTAATTTTATTTCATATAGTAAAAATATTTGTATACCAAAATTTAATATGAATTTAATTTATTTAAATGTGTATAATTAGATAAAATAGTTTTTAAGAAGAATTTGATATATAAAAAAGCTAAATAATCATAAAATAATTTTAAAAATATATAAAAAATCATAATATAAAATTAAAAATAAATAATAATGTTCCAAAATTAAAATATTAAACTATGTATAAATTAGTCATAAATAAATTTTATAAGGGTACTTTAGAGAATTAGAGAAGTAATAAATGATTCAGACATTCTCATTCATATAAAAATTAGAATTTTTAACTTCTTCCATTCATATGAAAATATTTTATATTAAGTCTTAAATCAAAAAAAAAAAAAACTATGAAAATATCTGAAGTCTATTAATAAGCTAAATTCAAACTTCAGATAAAAAAGTAATCAACCTCTTGCCCTCTACATCAATGTGTGTTTAAAGATAAAACACATCCATTATACGGTGTCTTCAAACACCTTTATTTAGATACCTAATTTTTTTAACTTAAAATCAAACATAAATTGATGACCATGACACATATATTCAGTAATTGAGATAATTGATGAGTTTAAGACATTAAATCTATATGTAGCTTTTCATTCAAATTTAGGTTAATAAGTTATACGAACATAAATTTTTTAAGTCAATGTATAACTTTTGATTCGATATAGCTTAACTTTTGATTCAATATAACTTTATTAAATTTGAGAAAAGTATCATTATTCATATTATTCGTATAGTTTAACACTTAAAAAAATTTAAGTGGCTCCATTTACCCCACTTATTTAAAACTCAAATTAAGTGACGACCTTTTTTATACGGTAGATGTTTATTTGAGGTGATTAAATTTAACTAAAATGACCAGAATTTGACTAACATAGTCAGTTTTTAAACCAACAAACATGATTTTAAGTAGAGAGAAGCTACCATGTCTCTCCTACAATGCAGCACTAGCAATAAGCAGCATGTTGATTACGCGGCCTAAGGTGGCGCACATGTGGCGTGCGCTGATTGCTCCTCACACTGAATTGCAATGGAGGCATGGTAGCCTCCCTTTTTTTAAGTAATGTGATAATAATCACCCAAAAATTTATGGGTGACGCCGTCTTTTCCTTCTCATGATTTCCAATCTCTTCTTCTCATTATCATTTCACGATCTCTGTCTAATTGATCTTTGGTTAAAATACAATAAAAAAAAAATTAATTGATCTTTGGTTAAAATTAAACAAAAAAATTAATTGATCTTTGGTTAAACGGCAAAAAAAAAAAAAAACTACTACTAATTTGAAAATCTCATTGGAAACTTTTATAAATTGTAAATAACATTATGAAGCGCCCTTTAAATTGGTCAAAAATCTCTCACAAGACAGATAAAATTATTAGAAATTTGCCTTTTGTAGAGTACTTCTGTCTACTCTTTCAGAGATCGAAGAGAAATCTTAATTCATGAAAAATCAGAAAAACCAACTGTGAATCATTTACATGAGACTTGAAATTAGTTGATCAAATTATTATTTGAAGTTAAATTAAGCTCTAAAGTAGCGTTTTAATCTAAATTTATTTGGAACCTTTATAATCAACAAATGAGTCTACCTCGACGGGCACTCGTAACCCTGTGCTTCCAATTAATGAATAAATGATTATAACCATGACAATCATAATAATGATAAAGAAAAAATAGAAGCTTTATATTGAAAACCAAACAAAACGAAAAGAGCAAAGAGAAAACAAATTAATCGAATTGTAAGCTTACTCCAGCTTAAGCTTGAAGACTAATTATAAGGAATTCGGTACAACAAATACGAGTTTATTTTCACCGCAACCAGTAACCTGACATCTAAATTTCTATTAACATGTTAAACGAAGACTTGTATTTGGCTATCAAAAATATATATGCTTCAGAAATGAATATATATAGCTGAGAAAAGCGGAAAATTAAAAAAAAAAAAAAAAAAAAAACTTCAAACTAACGACCGCAGAATGCCTCCTACATTCGGTACATGAATAATATACAAGGGATTGTTTTTCACTTATTAGTTCATCAACTTACCAGCCATAAATTGGATTTTCTACTTGTGGAGGCAAGAGATGTAGGTCTTTACAGTGCTGCTTGTCGTACTCTCGTGTCCCGGGTATTGCTCCGGTACAAAGTCTAAGAATCTCATTCCCTGTCAGACAGTAGTGAGCAAATGCCAAACCTCCATCGACCATATCTGGAAGGGTAGGCATCGAAAATGACTTTGTCATCATCTTTCCATTGGTTCTGCCCGACTTGGTATCAGCTTGGTCTTTATTAAAGACTTTGTCGAGGTCAGAATATTGGACAAATCTCTGGGTAGCAGCCTCCCATGACAAGTTATACCGTTGCTCAGGTGTAAGAGGCTGAGGCTCATTTGTCAATGCTTCTTTCACTTTGGCAACAAAGTCTTCAGAAGTTTTGTAGGTCAATCAGTTGGGAAATGACCTAAAGAATTCGTTTGATGGGTGATCCGCACATACAACAAATTTTCCCATGGCAAGTGCTTCAGCAGTAGCTGTGCAGAGCACATCACTAACACTAGGATTTATGAAGACTTTGTACCTGCAATCAAAGAAAAAGAGATATTAATAAAATTTCTTAAGAAAACATCTAGAAAGTAGAAATTGCTAAGACATACACAGGATAATTTTGCTAGCACAACAGAGGTCATCTTGATTTTATTTTAACTAGAAACAGATTCTGTGCAATTTATTCCATAAATTATTCAATGAATTTTCTTGAATGAAATCCTCCATTCGGTGCATAATTTGCTTAAAAACAGCAAAGGTTCCCAAGGGATCTTTACCCATGAAGAGAATCATCTGCATGGTCTCTTCCTTTCTGAAAGCTAAGATTCAAATCCAAACTCTTAGCGGTACTCTGAACTTCATGCGCATCTTCTCCATTACCATAAACATCCAACTTGAAACCATCAAGATCATTCTTGTGCTTCGCTAGCAAATCTATCAACTCCTTGTATCCCTTTGCCCAGACCATCTTTCCCAAAAAATAGGCACCTTTCGAGAAGGCTTGCTGCCCTTGTTCCCTTTCTGCTGCAACCTTTTCACCAATTTTCAAGAACTTTGGATTTACACCATGGACATTGCAAACCACAGACTTGGGTAAATCTTGAGTGGCAGCTGAAAGGCGTAGAACCTGAATGGCGAGCACAAAAACACAACAGGATAAACATCATGATTTCAAGAAAGGTCATCAGCCAGAAAATATTAATTGAACCACCTTCCAATGGCCAAATAGTAACAAGCCAACATTCAGCTGATTTGACCATACCTTGTGGCAGTATGCCCTTGTGACCCAATTGTTTATATGTTTCACCAAGAAAGCTTGGAGAGCTCCATTCTTCTCCCTCTTGATATACTCCAAGTAATTTGTATGGACAACACCAACAACATGATTGAATTTATCAGTCCAGCGCCTGCCATGGTGGTACCAATTTAGATGTTCTGGTTCTTCCAGGATTGCAATGTCAGCTTCTCTGGATGGAATAAACTGAGAAGTATCTCCAGCCGGTATTATACTACGTCTTTCTTTTGAGAACTAAGAAACAAAAAAGGGGAAAAATTCAGCAGACTTGCATTCTACAGTATATCTGTGTACTGGTCAACAAGACAGTGCACAATTTGATTCATCTATTACCTTTCCAGGATAGAAGGAGATTTTAAAATCAGCTTTGAAGCCAATCCTTTCCTCAAGCCAGTTACGCATGAAGCTTTCCTGCTCTTCTGGCGAACTAAAAGTGACATTGTTGGGATAAACCAATTCTTGATCCGACTTACAGAGCCAGGGAACCAAGAGTGTGACATCTTGTTGTGCGGTCTTTGCCAAATATGCTGCTCGAAAGAGGGGGTTTACAGCTGTTCCAGTCATCCATGGAAGACTGGCAGTTGTAACAATGGCAACATGCCTTTTTTTGTCCAACTGGTCACCCTTTGCAAAGTCTGTCCAGAAGCCGCCTTCATAATGATGTCCTGTACTTTGAAGGACACTAGCTATCCTTAAATCCAGTTCATCATTTATGTTATCATTCTCAAAAGAGGAGGATTCTCCTGAAGATAGTGACCGCAACAGAAGCTGATCTTTGCGTTTGCTACACAAGCTTTCCACAATCTTGTCACATAGATCTGAGGTAATGTAGGAAACACTATCAAATTCAAGCAGCACCAAAACTGAACTGGCATTCAAGAAAAACAATTTCGAAAAGATGGAAATCATTCCAAATATTAGTTACCTTATGGCAAGGTGACATAAAAAATTAGCAACCACACTGGTGCTCTTGATAATTCATTTTTGCAAATGACCTAATTTATCAAACTGATCCTAAAATGACTTCTATCTAAAATAAGCAAATCTGCCACCATTTTATCAATAAATTAATGCCATTTAGAAGATGATGCAGGTTGGAAGGAGAGATTTTCAAGGTTCAGCAGCCAAATCATTATTACGCATTTATGCTCCATTTCAATTTTATCCAGTATCTTCAGTTCTTCCAAATTATTCACAAAAATTTAATTGACAGTCAGGTTCAATAATCACTATGCCCTATTTCAATTTTATCTAGTATCTTCATTTCTTCCAAATTGTTCACAAAAGAATAATCATTCCTCCATCTGACAGCCAAATTGTATCAGTCCCATACGGTAACAAGTTTTAACCAAGATTAAGGTTGAAAATATTCAATTTTTCAGGCCCATAAATAATCCTCGACCAAGTCCTTGATTTTCTTAATAAAACAAGGACAATAATTGATCCCCACAGTGACCCAATTATTTATCACCCATTAAGCTCAAGGTAAAGTACTAAACAAAATAATAATACACCAAAGAAGACGAAATTTCACCCTATTAAAATAGATAAGATATTAACCCAGCCTTTGCACCTACCAAAAATAAATCCTAAGAAGAGATCACAATTACTTACCTTTTCCAACACCAAGTTGATCCAAAAATGGTCCTGATTGTCTAACCAAATATGCCAACAGTTCTGGTACATCCAGTGGGGGTACTTCCTGCAAAAGCGAAAACGTTCAGCACAATACATCTTTTAATTAGCTAAAAATTCAAAGTACAATCAATTTTTGCATTGGCAGCAAGGGACTGTTTAATGTCTCAGTTTTAGCCTCCCATCCCAACCTCAGAGGAAGAAGGTGGTCACAATTGAGCTTAATGTTGAAGCATTCCAACATGGTAAGTTCCTCTAAGGACTATGCCTGCAGGCTTGAAGTTTTGCGGTAAATTTCTCAGTTATTAGAAGAAACTATGGGCAAGGCCAGACCGACAAGGCCTGCATGGTAAATTCTCCTCCAAAGTGACAGACAGAAAAATGTCCAAGAGAAATTCACACCATATGCAAACATATATACAAGTCTTGGCATCCAAAATCAGCAACAACATATCTTCTTGAAAAGGAAGGGGTGAAAATGAATAAAAAAAGAAGCCTGCCCTATACTATTAAGCCATCAAATACTCCAATAGACACAGTTATATCACCAAAAATTTCTAAAGGCCTTACACAATGAAAGGAAACATTATGTGTGTAGCGCTTAATGAAATGACCATGCCATAGATTCACCAAACGTTTCAAATGAACTGTATAAGCTATACACCAACCTTTGACTCCTCAGGATCTTTGCGAACTGCTTTCTGCACAAACATATAGAAGTTATCAAAAATCAGCATATGTTTGTCAGATACAGCAGTATATGGTAATACAAGACAAAAGAGACTGTAAATGATTGAAAGCAGTTAAAGTATGCTAAAAATACAACATCGAAACAAACATCACAATTAAATGGTTAAAGCAGGTACCTCTGCTCCCTCCCTCCCACATGCTTTCCCTCTCTGATAAATCTAAAATTTACAGTATTAAACCAAACATCATGACTTTATCTGTAACTAACATAAGGAGCTGATTTCATCCTGGATAAGGCACATTAAATCAAAAAGAGAGATTTCAAGGTGAAACCCGAGTGTCAATAGATTCTAAAGTGGGAAATCAGTTTTACCCTCTCCACAGGAGCTAAAGCTTAATAACTCTATCCTCAACTGTCTTAGACACATTAATTTATCAAGAAAGCACCGTTTCTTTTCGAGCATCCACCATTACAGAAAGCAAAATGTACCGTGGGCTTGGGAATCCACGGGGATCCGCCTCTATTGGGGTGGGGATGAGAGTAATTTTTATGGAGATGGGATTGGACTTTAGTCCCCACATTGTGACGGGGTGGGGATAGGTCTACTAATCCCCACACCGCCCCGTCCCGCAACCTAACATGATATATAAAGATATAAAATATATTATTATTTTTATTTTCATATAATAAACTATTACATATACAAAAAATATAAGCTTATAAATACAATTTTATTTCACATTTAATATATTATTTATTGAAAAAACATAAAATTATATTATTTTCTTAAAATAAATGTAATTTTATTTTGTTAAGACCGTAAATTTAATTATATAAAAGATGTTGGCATGGGGAATGGAGTAAAGCATTTCCCACATGGAGATTCTCCATCCCCGCCCGACCCTATAAAACATGGGGAATGGGTGGGAAACGGGGGTTAAATTGAACAATGGGGTAGGGAAACCCCTGCCCCGCCCCCTTACCATCCCTATCCACCATAACTCTTAGTTCAGCATCCTGTTACAATAGGTCTTCTCAAGATTGATAAAATCCATAAGAAGGTTTTTTTTTTTTTTTCTCTCTTTTCTCTATGTGCTTCTATTTATCCCATCCAATATATATATATAAAATTAAAAAGAAAAAAAAGCCTCCATTTCGCTTCTAGATAACAAGAAGTTGTGAAGAAGTGTCCCTGTTTATAGTAATGATCATAAACCTAACTAATTCAGTTCAATAAAAATCCCAGTTTCAGAGAAACTTTCTTTCCTGACTTATAAAATGGCAATTAAAATATCATTATTCAAATATAGCAAACAAAAACAAAGTCCTAAAACCCAGACCAGTCAACCAACCATATAATTCTCAATCAAAATATTTGGAAGGTTTTGACCCACTTACAGTACTCTGGTTTAAAAAAATATGCAAAACATCTCTTAGTTTGAATTTCGAAATTCGAAACCTGGGTAGTCATAACCAAAACAATGTAGTCCAATAAAACTTTCCAATTTAATCCAATGAAACTTTCACTATAAATATAATACGAATTCATGAAAATAAATGCATAAAAATTACATAAAATGAAAATAAAAATAAAAATTCATAAGAAAAAATATGACATACCAAACTGGACTTGACTTTCTCCACAAAATCACCATTCTTAAGGCCACCAAAAATGTCCTCCACTGACAACTCTCGCTTCCTCTCAAACTCCCTCAGCCTCGTTTTGAACGTCCTTATCGGCCCCCATTCACTGAATTGCCATTCTCCCTCCCCCTCTCTTTCTCCCCAAAACTCCGTAAACCTCACTCTTCCTCTTTTGCCCCTGTCGAACTCGATAATTCCATCCCTACTCCTCTCCTCATCCGCCTCCGACACTATCGCGTTCCTTATAGCCGACAAGTCTATCCTTATCCTCGCCCGCGGTCCCCACTTCTCCAGCACACGCTTGCTGATCTCCGGGGCCGAGTACACCCGCCGGAATTCGGAGATTTTTGGCTGAAGCTTCTTGACGAAGTCAATCTCCGTCGGCGACGACGACGGCGACGACTTGATTGCCGGAACCGAGAACGTCGAAGCCGAATTGAAGAAGTTCTCCAGCTCCCGGTCGAACGAACTGGCTAAATTCTTGAACGAGTTGGCTCGGTTCTTCATGAGCTGCAAATCCGCGTCTGCCGAGTCACGCACCTCCCGCCAGCTCCTCGATATGAACGAGAAGGCGTTCGACGACGTCGCAGCTTGCGTTTTGCTATCCATGACAATTCTCTCCAACTCTTTTTTTTTTCCTTTGATTTTTTAGATTTACTTTTTTTATTTTTTTGGGAGATTTTTGAGAAGCTTTTGTAGAAAGAGGGAGTGGGAGGTTTTTTCAATTCTAAGGTTTCAGAAATACTCTGGAAGTTTGGAGTACGTGGGCGGACACTAGCATCACAGGGTTGTTAATTGGTGGTGATGTGGATTATGTCACGTGGGGCAGTGACATGTTCGTCGTTGATTGGACCGGCTTGATTCTCGCGGGAATATCTTGTGCAGTTGGGAATATGCTTGAGAACTGGAAGTCATGCTTCCGTGCGGGGATGTGCTTCGAAGACGATGTGATTCGGACACGTGTCGAGTATCAGTTGGCTATTTCCACTTACGGATACTGTTAATTGTTAATCACAAGGATCATCGTGGGAATCGAATATTATAGAGATATAAAATAAGAATAATTCAATCACTTGTCTTGATTATGTAAATATTTATAATAAAAGAAGGATCACTTTTGATAATGTCAAATTCAATTAAAATAATGAAAATAAATTTTAAGGCAAGTAAACATACTATGAAAAAAATGAGTATAGGAAGATAAATATTCTTACAAAAGGAAGCTCATTAAAAAAAAAACATTTCCAGAATAATCACAGATTGAACTGAGCGATCCGCTTCTTCTCGAATGGATGAATAAAGAAATGATTAGATTGGCCATCAAGATTTTGAAAGTTGAGGGATTATCTAATATTGATCTAAAATTGTGGTAAAAATTCGGATCATAAGATTACTAACGACTTTTCACAAATATTAATTACAAGGATTAGTTTTAATTTGTTCCTTTAAAATATATATTAACACATCAATATGATATAATTGTGCTGATGAGATCGATATTAATTGCCTTCCTTAAAAAGAAATGTAAACATAAGTTTATAATAATCACACGTAGCAAAGTCCTAAAGGTAAGGGATATTAGTTAATAGAATCATAAAATTAGTGTTTGAAAACAACAACTAAAACAAAAGCAGCTATCTTCACTTCCCGTAGCATGTGTTCTTTGTTTCGAGTTTTGAGTTGACTCGTTGAATAAGGGACTTCCGTGACATAGGCAGCTAATGAACCAATTCAATTCCTAGAACCAAAGCGTTAGTGTTACAGGCCAGAATTTTATTTTCAAAAGGTTCCAATCACCTTGACGCAACTACACAGAAAGACAAATTAAGAGAAAAGCCAAATTAACTTGAGGAACCACTACTTCAAACTAGTGGATTTGGTGTTCTCATGATATTTATGGCTTCTGTGCTGAGGGCTATTTCAAAACGTGAACCCACCATTGTTTGTTGCTTGTGCTCTTCAACGTGCACGTCTATTCGTGTGACACGTTTCATCATCACAAGATGCATTTCTACTATATATGTTTCTCTTTTTGCTCTTTCCGCATCTGTTTATTTGATGTTAGCTTGCCACATTAACAAGCATATACCTTTCCGTACGCATCTTCAATTTCTTTTCAGCCAGAGTTACTATTTCATATGTATACATATAATGCAATGGGAAAAGAAAACTCCTAACACAACTAATAAAAAGACTAAACAACCCCTCTTGAATCTTCTACCATGAATTGTTGAGTGCTCGGAGTCGATCAAACTACTAATAACCTCTCAACTCAAGACGGTCTTCTAAGTGAGTCACTCCTGAGCAAAATCATTAATTCTTTGAATAGAAATCACACTATTGACATGCTTGTGGTCCTACTTCTTATTACATGAATCAAATGACACTTGGATGTCACATGGCGAAGACATGTTTCGACTACTCTACTAATACAAGTAATCTTAACTTAGCAAAAGATTGGAACCCTAAACCCCTAGGAAGCTAAGGTCTTTCCTAAAACCAATATTTTTTTCTTCTTTTTTTTTTTTAATCATCCTTCATTGTTTTTTTTATGTTATTTTACTCTCATTTTCAAGAAATAGTTAATGATTGTCAAATGTTTAATGTCGATGAAAAACAAAAAACCTTTGATATTTCTACCGTTTTATATTTGAAACTAAGTTCTAAGAGGTTTTTTGGAAAGTAACAAAGTCGGAGTCTGTTCCACTGAGTTCGGTCCTAACAAGCTTAACTTAGTTCCCAACCGGATTCCAACCTGTTGATTCAAGGTTTTATAGTCAATTGTTTTCTCTTACTTATTACGTTATCACTTCTTACTTACTTTAGAGATGTTTAAGCTTGTTGTATTGAACTTAGGGGAGTTTAAGGATTGATTGTTAGCTCGAAAGAATTATCGCTCTGAAGAGCTATTTTAGTCATTCTATTTAAGATACAAAACAGATGATAATTTGATATGTAAACAACTAATATCCTTAGTGTCTCATTCAGATTTTATAAGAGAGATTTGAAACAAGAAATTTTAACTTAATTGGACTTTAATATGAATTTAGATCTTTTTTTTTTTTAATAAAGTAATGTTATACCTACAAACCCCTTAAACAAATTTAAATTTACAAACTTAAGTTCACAAATTGATGTGGTATTATTACATCATTGCCACATACATACGAGCTTTAACAATTAATATAATAAAATTTATAAATGTATATAATGCATACTTGTATGCACGTCCAATAATATAATGCATATCAATTTGTAAGTATATATAATAGAATAATATTCGTTTTTATAGGCATAAGTCTATATATAAGTAGAGCAATTACTATTCCAACTTAAAAGGTAAGATAATATGCACTTCAAATTGGGAACTTTCAACACGAACGTTGCATCTGCATGGGTTTTAAATTTCTTTTTAATTGGAGAGTCAACAGCTAGCGAAGGGTAAAATTTGATCTCAAACTCTCAGGGCTAGTCAAGATAGATCGACCGATCGATTGATGTGGAACAAATACACCGCTTTGTTTCTTGGATTCAAATTCTAGACTAAATCCGTTTCAAATGAAAGTTTTTTGGGATAATTCCAATTTATCCCCTGAGGTTAGGTGTAAAGTATCGAGGACCTCAGTTTTCTGAAACTTAAATTTGCCCCCTGAGGTTACTGTATCACCGTTAGATTTAACGAAAAATGTATTAAATAGTAACTTAACGCTTTACAAACCATTTAGAAAAGTGTATTATAGTCTATTTTACTGCTTATTAGCGTTAAATTATTATTTAATACATTTTTTTGTTAAATCTAATATTAACATTAAGTTATTATTTAATGTATTTTTCGTTAAATCTAACGGTTTAATACATTTTCCGTTAAATCTAACGGTGATACAGTAACCTCAGGAGGCAATCTTAGATTTCAGAAAATTGAGGTCCTCAATTTTTTTGAAGCCTAACCTCAAGGGGTAAATTAGAATTACCCCAAGTTTTTTAATTGGGTAGTTCTTTATTGACTCTCATTTATAAACTAAATAGTCTCATCTCCATTTTAAGTACCAGATAAAATTATATTAAAAAAAAGAAAAAAATCAAAACGTGAAGCATGAGTGCCCACCATTGTTTGCTCTTTGTGTTCTTCACCGTCCATATCCATTCTTTAAATTGTTGGCTTAATTATATGTCTACTTAAGTTTTTCTCCCGCTCTATGATCTGCCAACTTATTAGATGTTACTGGCATGTACCTTCCCATATGGATTTTCAACTGGAGTAATAATTAATGTCATTTTTGTTGAGGTTAGAAAAATAAAAAAAAAAATTGAATCACTAGTATTATCAACAAATATATAGTTAGTGATAAAAGTTTGATTTGCAAATTTATTGGAGCACGTCGAATCCTGAAAAAGACATACTTGAAATAAGAAGCTTAAAATTGAGTAAGATCTAGACGTAAATTATTTTCAAAACTTGAAAAATTGCCCTCCTTTTTTTGTACTTCGTATTCTTCACCGTGCACGTCTATTCTTGTTAGCGAATTTTTTTCTTTTCTTTAATTATGATATCTACTGACTAGATGTTAACGAACCTCGTTAACTAGCATGTACTTATGCACTTTCAACATCTTTTCAATAGGAGCTATAATATTGTTTTTAAGATTAGAAAAGTAAATTTCTAGAAACATTATTCAGCAAAATAATTAAGGTTGATGATTTGATTTGAAATTTCCAAGTTGTTGAGTCTAAATAAGACATGAATTTCAATAAGACAGTTGTGGGTGGGTCTAAATATAAATAGTTGTTTTGTACAAGTATTCAGACCAAATCTTATTCAAATTAAGATTTTATTATGTAAGCTAATATTGATATTATTTCAATAAAAGATCTACTTTCTAACTGTATTTTTTGCAAAATAAAAATTGATTTATTAGTTTTAAATTGACTGCATTTTTTTAATTATTCATGTGTTCTACATAGGATTTTAATTTTTTTTAAATTAATAGTGAGAATACTTATAAAAAAAGGTATATAAAATATTTAACATTTTCACAAGTAATTATGCCGCTCTTGTAAATAAATAGAAAAGTAATCAAATCAATACAGTATTATACTATATTTGGTGCAGCACTGGATAACACAAAACTGTGTACAGTGATAAATTTTCATATCTCATCACGAGGCAAATGAAATTACTAAAAATATAATTAAATATCTGACTTCTGAAAAGATGCCATTTCACACCTCTATGATTGATTATGAAATCATCATTCGGATTCCGTACTGTGATCTTCAACCGGGTTAATTAGGGCGGTTGTTCAAATATAATTAATACAATTCCTAACTTTTTAGTAAATTAAGATTAAATTTTCAATCATTTCAGTATTTATTTAATTCGATTTTTACGTATAAAAAAAAAAGGAAAGAAATAATCAATTAAAGTATTCATGAAATTTCCTAACAATCAATAACATTTTTAATTATTATTTAAATAGAATTTGAAATTTGAGACATGTTGAGAAAGTTGTAGCCCTAATCTCACTTAAGCCCCGGGGGGGGGAAGGTTGAATTTTTGAAAAATATTCCTTTCTTTATCTTTAATAAATCTGCAACCCACTCTAAACCCCGATTAAACAAGTTTTAAATGACGAGTGTTATGCAATGACCAAAATTAGAGGGAATTTTTGAATGATAACCATACTTTAAAAAAAAAAAAGATATCGTTACTCTAAATTTTTCATATTTAATCATTTTTAATCGTGTAAGAATTTTAAAATTTATTATCTCTTTGCAGACATGTACAGCAAAATCGTTGCATATCTCATATCTCTTTATGTAACCCTTTATATGAATCGTCACAAATTCGATCTTATTCATGTAATCATGCAGAGAGACTGCAGCACATCACATAATTCTCCTTTCCTCTTTTTGCGATCATCCAGAAGTGATGAACCAAAGAGTAGCTCTGCCAGAGGCGAGTTAGTTTGCTTTGCTTCATCAATTACACTGAGAAATTTGGGTTTCGAGGAGTCCACAAATCTTATCATAGGTTGTCCAATGGGCCTACCTTATCAAAGGCCCGCAACGGCAAGGTTTTAAACTAAAAGGCAATTGCTTATTGCTTCTATCATGTCGTGATATATGGAAGGGATAATGATGTTTGCTTAAAATTTAATCGCCTCCCTTCTAGTTCTCATCTTTTCCGCTATTAGGATTGACAATTCGAGTATTGGTTTTATTGTATTTGTGTATTAATGTTCAATCATATCATATATAACCCATTTATGCATAATTAACACAAATTCAGCTTATTTGTATCTTAAAAATTATCTCAATAACATAAAAGAAATTATTGATATAGAAGAAAATAATTAAAACAATTAATGTGCTCTTTCATGGCTTAACTGACTTGATAATATAATATTTTTATATTAACTGAAGGAGGGCAATTTTGACCCTAAAGCCCAAATCCGTGTACTAATCCAACATAATCCTAGAGCTTGATGGAAGGCTTAATTGAACTCCAACAGGCCCATTTCTTTCATGTCCAGCCTGCCAAACCCACATGTGCAGCAAAGGTGACCCACTCCAAATTGCAGACAGCCCAGCCCATTACTTATTTATATAGCAAGGAGGGGTGGTCAACAGGGGCCGAAAGAGAAGAGGGAAATCCAGCAGAAGGCGAAGAGGCTGGGCTGGCAAAAAAGGGGGAGCAAAAGGCTTTTTGCACAGGGAACAAACGGTGAGGCCACAGGGGAGCTCGAGTTTCCAGGAGATAGCATTCCAAAGGAGGAAATAACAAGATTGGAGGTAATCCAAATTTGGAAGCAAGCAGGCAGGGCCGCAGGAGGATCCCCAAGGATATAAAGAATTTCCCTAAGAAAGCTCCCTCCATTCTTCTTCTTCCTCCTCTCCAAAATATATACTGCTAGCTTATTGATTATTTGGGACACGCTTGATTCCTGCTTATCATTACTGTTTCTGATATTCTGGTTATCTGACATCTACCGGCAGACCTGACTTCAGCGTCAGAGTATCTTTGCAAGTATCCAACCCGTCGCCCGTGGCGGAGCTACAAAGCATGAAGACTGAACCGAGTTTGTGAGGCCGCTACGGAGTCTTCAACCTGAGAATGGGCTGCATATTTGATCCTATGTGAATGGAGCAATTTTTGTTTTTGGTTATTTCATTAACCTAAACAATTACTAATGTTTAAAGTTCAACATTTTGAGGAAATAAAATGGTCCGCTTCATCGTAAATGAAGGATATTACTAAGATTTTCAAGTCAGACAGACATTGACAATCTAGTTAAGATTAATGTATTATTCATCTAATAGTAGGGAGGCTGTCGATATCTCTAAAAGTACAAAAGAAGTTATTACTTTTTGGTCAAAGACAGAGGGGAGATGACCAAGATTATCCCAATATAGGTAAGGATAAAGCTTAAATTTTCAAGGAAGATATGAATTGATGGTGAATTATTATAAGATTTATGTGCATGTTCTGTTCTCTTGAATGAAAAACATGGAATTGAAAGTTTCTGTTTCAATTTGTTGATATTCCTAATGATTTCTCTTTCAAACTATAGTAAAGAGATCCACCACAAAATACATAACATCAGTCATATTGTCAAATTTGAAAGTGTGGTTTTAAAACAATTTATGGAAAGATTTTGATATTTAAAATAATAAGTTAACTTATTAAGTTAAAAAAAAAAATAATATTCCTTACAAAGTCATAAATTTCACTCTTAGGACCAATAATTTAATTTAAAAAAATGATGTTGTATAAACGCTAAAAAAAATAAAATACTCTTAACACTCTTTTCTTTAAAAGCACTTATTATTAATTCAATTAGCTTTTTTTTTTATCTAATAATATAAATAATTTCTAAACTAAATCTAATGTTGGTTAAAGCCCTGGGGAATTGAGACGGTCGCCTAGCTAGGGCCACAAAATTAGTGGAGGCTCCCAGACACTTTCATTTCAGTAGTTTTACATAACGTATTCTAATTGTTTTCATAAATGCATTTACACGAGTTACAAATTAAATTCAGAATTTACTAAGGTAATTAATGATGCATTGAATTTTAGTGTTTTTGTAATTGATCTGAAGAATTTTACCCAACTGATGATTTTTCTTATCTTGGAACTAAGATTATTTGATTTATTGTTTGGTGTTCTGAATATTTTTTGAAATAAAATGAATTTTCTTTTAAATGGTTAAATGATAACTTGATTGCTTTTATTGATGAAGATGTATTTGATGTCATCGATAATGAAGTTATTATACGACGTTTTCAAAATATGAAAACACATCAAGCACTGTTGTAAATGTACCATAAGAAATTTTATAAAAATTACAAGTTTATTGATGTTTGTTTTTATTGAAAGTTTTTAATTCTATCCCTGTTTGATATGCTTTATCATGGTTTAAATTTTCCCTTACTAGAGTTTATTTCTGGCTACTTTCATGTATATAAAGGTCTCCAAAGATACAAGACAACAATTTTGCCATCTTAATGAAATAGACTAGAATGCTTTGAATCATTTTTTTCTTTATTGAAAAAATTCAAGCTATGTGATAGTCTAGGTATGCATTTTTTTTTTCTTCATATTGGATATAACACAGAGTAAGAGCACAACAAGCCCAAAAGAAGGAGATCATATGCTATATATCTATCTTTGTTGAAAAATCAAGTGAAGGTATAATATTGCCTGCAAGTCACAAGTCAAGTTACTTAAATGACTTTCTATTTTTCTTTTCTAGTTGTCGTCGTGACTAGTGGTCTGAAGCTTTAGGAAATCAATTTTTTTGGCATTTGATTCATTCGTATTAAGTTGAGTTCAACTTCTTTTTCAATTCCAATCTCTTAGTCAAGTTGATGGTGAGATCAATTTTACTTCAAGGTTTAAGAAAAGAGAAAATCCTGCATCAATCAAAATAATATGAATCCAAAAGGAAAAAAACTGAAAACTTGATCAGTTGATAATGACTTGAAAACTAATATATATTTTTCAAATAAAAGATACATACGTAAGATTTCAAAATGGTACTGAAGGAGTGGATTTTTGCACCTCCGTAGTAGGCTGGTTGGGGCTGCTCCCTTGCTGTGGCAGGTAACATGGCGGTCCTTCACTCACGATTTGCTTCGTGGCCTTCTTTTCCAAGCAGGAGGGGTGTACCTGCAAAGACACTTTGATACTTAAGTCAATTACAAAGAAGCGGAGATTATTAAAAAAAAACAATAACGTTAGTGATATTAATCAAATAACACGTAGATATGAAGAATATAAAGACATAGAACTCAAGAGAGGGGGCTGTTGCCACATTCTACCTAAGTTTACTCCCTAGATCAATTATGATGTGATTTCCTTGCATTGCTCATGAAAATGCCTCTAAATAATACCCAAACATGCTGGCCATACATTTTTCATATAGAGCAACAGGTATAAACCGAAATAATGTTGTTGGGGAGGCTGGCAGAAGCTCAAGAAGACTGTTAAGGGCCATGTTCAAGCAAGACTGAAAGTCTTCTCTCTTTCTCTCTCTATAAAAGGAGCATCACTCTCACTCTATAAAGTGATTTTCGTCGTACATTTAAGAGCCTTCAATTCTCTTTACTTTACTAAGGCCCCGTTTGGTTTGGTTAATATTGGCAGGACAGGAGTTAAGATTCCTAAGAAATCCCGTTTCTCATGTTTGATTGGATCTTTAGAGTAAGGAAAACTGATTCCTAACAATCCATATTCTATAAAGTGATTTTCGTCGTACATTTAAGAGCCTTCAATTCCCTTTACTTTACTAAGGCCCCGTTTGGTTTGGTTAATATTGGCAGGAAAGGAGTTAAGATTCCTGAGGAATCCCGTTTCTCATGTTTGATTGGATCTTTAGAGTAAGGAAAACTGATTCCTAACAATCCATATTCTTAAAGTTTCAAAAATATACATTCCAATCCCCTACCAAGGTAAGGAAAACTTCGTTTTCTTAGGAATACTCTATTAAATTACTAAATTAACCTTGTATATTTTTTATGTGTCCAAAATTAACCTTATTCAGATAATTGATTAAATTATTTTATAAATAATTAATAAAATAATTATAAATAACAATTCATTAATTTATTTTAAAAAATTAAAAAATTATATTCTTCAAAAAATAAAAATTAAAAAATATTTTTGACAACATTGCTAGTGACCACCGACACACCGAGCATTCAACGTCACTGTCGGTACTAAGGTAATCACCACTTTGTGATCTAGTTATCGAAGGTGGAATCATCGCCATCAAACGTTTATCGGCAAAAATGAAGTTTCACAGTGGTGCAGCAAAATGGCAAAAGAATTTGGACGGAGAGGAAGATAGTCGGACAGCAAACCCAATAGAGTCGGCAATGACGTCCTTGCACGACCTTTGTCAAGCGCTGACGACGGAGGGCGATGGTCAGCCGGTAATATGCAATTTTTTAATTTTTAATAAAATAATTTATATAATTAATTAATTTTTTAAAAATAAGTTAATAGAAAAATATCTTAATATTAATTATCCAATAACAGTGGATTAAAAAAGCAAACTTTAACTACTTAATAAATAAACAAATGCTCATAAATATCAACAATAAATTTGTGGTAGCATTATTTAATAAATAATAGATTTATTTGATAAAATTGTATTGTCATTTAACACGCTTTTTAAAAGTTTTATATTAGTTTAATAAATAAATATTAACCTAGTAAGTAATGTTGAGAATCTTGATCAAATCAGAGAATTTCTGATATCTTTCCTGATTTGTAGGTGATAATATGTTGTAAATTTTAAATTTTAAGATTTTATTTTATTCCTGGAAATTAGGGTGTTCAGTTATATGTAGTTTTATTTCTTGTAGCTTTTTCCCCTTTTTTTGTTGGTTGTAATATGCCTTTTTAGCGTGTTTCCCTTTTTGATTCAATACAATATTCAATGTTTTTACCCTATTTTACATGGTATCAAAGCCGTCTTAATTGACTATTTCCTCAGTCTTTTTTCTGCCATTCTTTCTGATTCTATTCTTCCTTCCTTTACCGTTTCTGTTGCTATATCTTTACCATGTCAAAAGTTTTCGAATCCTCTTCATTTGTTACCACTGGTTCTAAGCCCTCAAAATTATCCACATTCGACTCTCATTCCTACTCTGTCCAGATCATTACAATCTGCCTTAATGAGCTCTTAATCTTGTCGGATGTACATTAGGGGCCGAGGCAAAATGGATTATTTGATAGATGACACCAAATAATCAACAAAGACTAACCCCAGCTATGCCACTTGGGATGTAGAGAACTCCATGATCATATGCATGGCGTGGATGGTGAATTCCATGGGGGATGAAATTAGCTTGAATTATGTGCTATCCTACTACCCAAGATCTTTAGGACAATATCTCTCAGATGTATTCTGACCTCGGGAATGAATACCCAAACTATGAGTTGGAATTTAGACTATGCAATATTCATCCAAGTGAGAATTTAGTTACCAAATATTTTAATGCGCTCAAAAGTTTATGGTAAGATCCTGACTTATTTAATGACTATAAGTGGAAGAATTCGGGTGATTGTAGCTATTTTAAGAAGATGGTAGAAAGTTCACGAATATTCAAATTTTTAGTTGGACTTAATATCGAGTTTGATGAAGTTTGGATAGAATCATTGGTCGGGAACCCCTCCCCTCTTTCAGTGAATTATTCTCTTAATTTGTCCTGAGGAAAGTAGAAGGAATGTTATGCTTGGGAAGAAGCTCTCTGGACCTATGGAAAACTTAACTTTACTAGGTACTATAGTTGCTACCTCACGTTATCCTAATAACCAGCGTCGATCAGATGACAAACCAAGAGTTTGGTGTGACTATTGTAATAGACCATGCCATACTTGTGAAACCTATTGGAAATAACATAGGAAGCCAGCAGACTGGAAGCCTATTGAATGGAAAACTAATAAGCAAGGCGACTCTAATCATACCTTTGCTAAAGCACATACTGTTGAGACATCCTCATTGAGCAAAGAACAATTAGATCAACTGTTGCAGTTGCTGAAATCCACTCCATCAACTCCTGTTACTCCAATAAAATATGTAGCTCAATCAAGTAGTCTTTCGTATACATATTCTCTTTCATTGTCTACACTTGGATCATAGATTCAGGTGCCTTTGACGACATGACTAATTTATCTCATTTGTTTATCCCATATACACCTTTGCAGATAAAAAAGTATGTATTGTAGATGGAAGCTTATCTTCTATTGCTGGCCAAGGTTCCAGTCGTTTATCCGATAAGATTATTTTACAATCTACCTTACATGTCCCAAACTCTCTTGTAATCTCTTATCTGTGAGTCATTTATCTAAAGATTCTAATTGTTGTATTGTTTTTGGTGTCTTTCTTTGAGAATTCCAGGATTTGAACACGGGGTTGATGATTGGGAGTTTTAGATTGAGAGACAACCTCTACTACTTGGATGATAACCAATTTGAAAATAAACAAGCTTAAGGTTTTATTAGTTGTGTTCATTCAATCTCTATGCGTAATCAAATATGCTATGGTATAATAGATTAGGATATCCTAGTTTTTTTCTATTTAAAACATTTTTTCCAGGTTTATTTAGAGGATTGGATTGTACTTCCTTTGATTGTGAAACTTATCTTTTGGCCAAAAGCCATTGAAATTCGTATAAACTACAATGGCATGCCTTAAAGCCTTTTTATTTGACACATAGTGATTTTGGGGCTATTTTAGGATTTCTACTTTCATCGGGAAATAATGGTTTGTGACGTATATTGATGATAACATACACCTATGCTAAATTTCTCTGATACACTCTAAATCTGAGGTTATAACACTCTTTAAGGAATTTTATTCTATGGTTGAAAACTAATTTCAAACCAAAATAAGTATTCTTCGTAGTGACGATGGCACATAATTTTACAATGATTACTTAGGATTTTTTGCTCGAGAAAGGTATTTTACATCAATCAACTTGTACGGATACTCTTCAACAAAATGGAATTGCAGAACGTAAAAATAGACACTTACTTGAAGTAAGAAGAGCGCTTATATTTCATATGGATGTTCCTAAATATCTTTAAGGGGATGCGTTGTTAACAAGTTGTTGTTTGATTAATAGAATGCCTACAAGGGTTTAAACTATGAAACACCTTTACAAACTCTTAAAAATGTTTTTCCAAACATACGCCTTTTCTTAGATTTACCTTTAAGAACTTTAGGTTGTAGAGTGTTTGTCCATGTGCCTACTCATCTTAGATCCAAATTTGATTAAGAGATGAAAAATGTACTTTTTATGGGCTATGCTCCTAATAAAAAAGGGTATAAGTATTTTAATCCTATCATTAGGAAAATTCATGTTAGTATGGATGTCAAATTTGTTGAACATATTTGTTTTTATCACAAAACTACTATTCAGGGAGATAGTTCTAATGAAGATCAGTTTTGGAACAAGAACAATCAAAACCTTGAAATATTTCAAAAACAAATGTTTTAACTAGTGAAAAGGGAGGAAATACTTATTTATCTATGCCAAATAACATTGTATCAAAAACAGGGAGAGAAACTTTACAATCTATGTCCACTGAGCTTCGTGTTTACACTAAGCACATGTGTAACTCTAATATTAAGAATAATTTGGCCAATCTTAAGCATGGTTAATCATCACCTCCGAGTTCAGAAAGTCCAAGTAATCTTCCTACAGACTCACTCAAATCCTTTACCTTTTTCAAATCTTGATATCCGTATTACAATCTCAAAAGAAGTTAGGAATTGTACCATGTTAGATATATGCCTTAAGAGTAATGAATATTTTCTGTAAATTTGTAGAAACATAATTAATAAATAAAGTTGTTATTATTTATTTTACCCAAATATGATTGTCTCAATGACTAAAGGTTTTAGAGCTTATCTATTGATAAAATTGTATTTTATATATGAGATATGTATGAGAAATAGAATTTTATTATAGCTCAAAACTAGTTTATAACTTATAAACAATAGTTGGGCACTTTTTTTAGATAAGGTTGTTGTGTGGTTTGTCTTCAATGGGGAAATTGTGAGTCTTTAACCATTTGAAGTAGAGATTTCAGGACAAAAACACTTGTGCATTATGAATACATTGAACATGACCACAAGGAATTATATCTTTTGGTGAAAATACCGTAACCGAATGAAAATTACTACAATCGACTAGTAAAGGCATCCATACCTTAGGATTCCTGAGTGGGTAGTGTACCATTAGTATGTAGGCTATGGTATTTGACTAGAATAAAAAGTAAGATCTAAATAAAGATCAATTCCTTGGCTAGTTGGGATTATAAGATCTGTATATTACTAGACACTATACTATAGATATGGAATTCACGACTCCTAAGACATTACAAAATACTACCTTCATAGTTTTACAAGGTTTTAAACGATGGAATCTTGCGAAAGTGTCTAATGAAAAGTTATTCATTAAACTAAGGTTTATTTGAATAAATTTTAAATCACTTAAATGGTATAAAACTGGTATTAAAAGATCAAGATGTAATTAGAGGGGTAAATGATAATTTATACCTAGCTCCAATTATTGGTATTCCATGAAGGGTATTGATGTAAACCTACTGCTCAATGAATAGGGCTTAAACGAAATAATTTAATCAAATTAAATCATTAAACTTTCTCTAAGGAATATTTAATTCAAGAGTGCAACTTTAAACCTATAGTGGAGTGGACCAAAATTAATGAGCGGGGTTCACTATAGTTATGAGATAAGAACATACTAGGTCAAACTTATTAGAGCTTGTAATTAAATATGTCCATCAAATTCTCTTGAATAACTGATCAAATCATCTGAACATGAGACTAAAATATGAGAAATAATTATTTAATTCAATTGAGATTTTGTTGAGAATAAAATTTCATATATTAAATTAAATATGTTAAATTATGAATGGGCTTGTTATTTAATTAAAAGAGTTTAATTAAAATAAGCTAATGAGCTTGATATTTAATTAATGAGATTAATTAAATAAGTAATGAGCTAATGACTAATTGGGCTTATTAGGCCTATTAATTAAATAAATATGATTAATTAATTAAGAATTTGATTTGAAATTAAAGAAGCCTTCTAATTATTTGATTTGAGTCAATGGGCTAATAACTAATTAGGCTTATTGGGCCTATTAATTAATTAATTATAATTTAATTAATTAAGAATTTGATTTGAAATTAAAGAATCCTTCTAGTTATTTGAGTTGGACTCAAATATACTTATATTTATATTAGGTTTGTAGAAACCTAATTAAATTATAAGCCCAATTAAATTTATATTAGATTTGTAAAAACCTAATTAAATTATGAGTCTAATTAGATTTATATAAAGATTAAAAGAATCCTAATAAAAATACTAAGTCTAAGAATTACAGTTTAACAAGGAAACAAGGGAGGTATATAATATACTAGGGTTTCAATAAAAAACCTAAGAGATGAACAAGACAAAAATTGTAAGTGTACCCTTGCCTTGGAATTTATGCCAATATCAGGCTTTTTACCCTAAGCCAAAATGAAGAAGCTTCTAAGGCACCATTGGGATCACGTTTGAGCTGCCTAGATCTCTTCTAATGTTGTTTTATTTGTGTTCTTACATTTAATCTAGACAAGATACACTCCTACAAGTGTTGTTCAGTTGATCTTCAAGGATACTTGGGAATCAAAGTGGTGAGAAAGCACATAATTTTTGAAAGTTTGTATTCACTAGATCCTTGTCCTGGAGCCACTTCTGCTATGTCGATTTGATTGAATTCGTATCCCAGATCCTACAATTGGTATCAGAGCCTTGTTTCTTCCACTAGAGAGAGAATAAGGTATTTATTCAAATATGATATTTTGTGCTTTAATGACATGTTATATGATGTGGTGTTAATTTCTCTAAGAAATTATGCACGATTTTGTATGATGAATTATATGTAATAATTTGTATGGTTATGTATGGGTGAATACTTGAACTTGTGGAGATTTCTTTGCATTTTCATCTTGTTGATATGTAACTATTGAGGGGTGGCCCTTATGCCATTGAATTACCCTCTGTGTATATTATATTTGTGTTGTTTTGTTCTTGTAGTTAATGTTCTTTAAGCAAAAGTAATTTCTAATTATTTTAGTATATTGTATATTAAATTTAATGTAAGAATGCGAAACACGAGAAGGAATTATGGTGGCTGAATTCGGACAACATGAATAAGGGTGTAGGGTTCAAGGTTGTATGAAGGGAGGCCAGGGTTTCAGGAAAAAATGTTTGCGCGAAAACCCAAGGCACTACCTTAAGGGTTCGTGTCCAAGGTGTTAGCCCTAAGGCTACATGATAATTTTGATGATAACAATACACATTAATTAATTGAGATTTACTAACATGTTTATTTATGTGCAAGAGTAAGATCATTAAAATAATTATAAAATCAAGAACAGGCTTATTAAAATGAAGTGTTGAAGCTAAGGAGAAGACCACATATTAAAAGCACCAAAGTTTAAGAACGAGGTTTGATTCAAGGAATGTAACACATGAGTAAAGTTTAATTAATTGGTTATATATTTCTCTACAAATGTCCAAATAATGTGATTCTTGAGCTTTTGGAAATCTTACTCAATTTATAACATTTCATATGTTTAAAGAAATTCAAATTTCAAGTGTAAGGTTGTCCAAATCATCATGCAATTTGAAAGACAAATGGAAGCAGCTGACATGAGCACCGAATACTCTTTTGGACATATCTTGAGCTAGAAATATCAAAATGACTTGATTATTATGGCATTGGAAAGATGACTTAATGAGGAACATTTCATATGTTTTGAAGAAATTCAAATTTCAAATTAAAGGCTAACATAATTGACATGCAATTCGATGGATTGACACAGAGAAGAAAAATCAACTCACATGAGCACCGAATGGTTTTTTGGCCATATCTTAAGATAGAGATATCCAAATGCTTTGATTCTTAATATTTTGGAAAGATTATTCAAATATGCAGATCTTTTATGTTTTGAAGAAATTCAAATTTCAAACGAAAGGCTGACAGGATTATCATTCAATTTGATAGACTGACACAAGGAAGAAAAATCAAGTCACATGAGCACCGAATGGTGTTTTAGCCATATCTTGAGATAGAGATGTCCAAATGACTTGATTCTTAATGCGTTGAAAGCTTATTCAATTGTCCAGATATTTCATGTTTTGCATATTTTCAAATTTCAAACGGAGCATTGACAAAGATGGCAGAAAAAATTACAGTTTTTATGGTGGGTAGAAAATTTGGAGTTGGTGTCTTCACTTGATTAAATTCATCTCATTTGCCTATAAAAGGAGCCTTTCTCCCATGCATTCTTTAAGAGCAAAAGAAGCATCTATCAAGCAAAAAACAAGAGAAATATCAAGTCTAGAGAGTTTTTATATTCTTTATCTACTCTTTGAAGAGAGTTATACTTTTGTTGTAAAAATTATCTTTGTTCTTGTATTGTGGTGAGAGTGAGCTATTCTTGTAAAGGATAATAGTTATCCTTAAGAGAACTCTTGTTATGTGTTATCAAGAGTTGAGGAAAGTTGCCTTGGTGAGGTTGTTCATCAAGAAGAACTCTTGGTGTGGTGTTATCAAGGGTTGAAGGAAGTTTCCTTGGTGAGGTTGTTCATCAAGAAGAACTATTGGTGTGGTGTTATCAAGAGTTGAAGGAAGTTGCCTTGGTGAGGTTGTTCATCAAGAAGAACTCTTGGTGTGGTGTTATCAAGAGTTAAAGAAAGTTACCTTGGTGAGGTTGTTCATCAAGAAGAACTCTTGGTGTGGTGTTATCAAGAGTTGAAGGAAAAAGTCTTGATGAGGTTGTTCATCAAGCAAGTTGTAAAGATTTCGACAACTTAGTGAAAAGCTTAGCTCGTGGAGCTAGGAGCCCGTGGACGTAGGCAAGGTTTGCCGAACCACGTACAGCGAGTTTGCACTCTCTCTATCCCTATCCTCTTTACATTTACTTGCACTTGTGATTGTTCTTTATTCCCATTCTCTTGGTTGCATTCTATTTTCATCTTCTTCACCTTTGTTCTTAAAGAAAGATTTAAATAATTTTGATTTTTCAAGAAAAGTTTTCTAAATCCGTTTTTATAAATAAAAACCCAATTCACCCCCCCTCTTGGGTTGCTATACCTGGGTCAACAAGTGGTATCAGAGCAAGGTTGCTCATTTTTTTAAATCTTAACCGATTTTGAGCTATGGCAACTTTTAATCCAACTTCACATGTTGAGGGGCTTTCTATCTCTAAACCTCCATTTTTCAATGGAAGTGATTACTCTTATTGGAAAACTAGAATGAGTATTTTCTTGCAATCTTTTGATTATGATTTATGGTTTATTGTTTTGGAAGGACCTTTTGTTCCTACAAAATTGAAAATGGAGAAAGCATGCTTAAAGATCCTAAAGAGTTTAGTGAAGATGATAAAAAGAAATTGAGTTTCAATGCTAAAGCTATGAATATGTTGTATTGTGCTCTAGATAGAAATGAGTTTAATAGAATATCTACTTGTTCTACGGCACAAGAAATATGGCACATACTTGAAGTAACTCATGAAGGAACTAGTCAAGTTAAATAATCCAAAATTAGTATGCTAGTTCATAGTTATAAGCTTTTTAAGATGAAATCGGATGAATCAATTTCTGAAATGTTTACTAGATTTATGGATATTATTAATAGTTTGAAATCTCTTGGAAAATCTTATTCTAATGTTGAAATGGTGAGAAAGATTCTTAGGTGTCTACCAAAATCTTGGGAGCCAAAGGTGACGGCAATTCAAGAAGCAAATGACCTCACCAAACTACCATTAGAAGAACTTATGGGTTCTCTCATAACTCATGAAATCATCTTGAAGGAGAATGGAGAAGAAGATTGCGATCTGGCAAACATGTGCTTCATGGCTTTAAGAGAAAATGAGATAAGTATTCTAAACCATGATCCTAAACTTTCATATGATAAATTACTTGAAGCATTCCAAAATTTACATGTGCAAGTTGATAAGCAAAATTCAAAAATTAATGCTTTCAAAAAGAAGTCAAAAATCATATTATCTTAATTAGAAGAGGTGGTAGAAATAAATGAAGCTTTAGAAAATGAAAATGAAATTTTAAAGCAAAAAGATTTTGAAAGTTTGGAAAATCAAATACATTTTTTAAAAACTGAAAATGAGATTTTAAAACAAAAGGATTTTGATAAATTGGAGAAAAAAATGCTATTTTGGAAAAGGAAAATAATAATTTAAGAAATATTGTTGATAGTTTTACAAAAAGCACAAAAATGTAAATTCTATGTTACAAAACCAAATGTGTGTTTTTGATAAAAAAGGGATAGGATTAAAAACTCATAAAAATCAAAAGTATTTTAAAAACTATTTTGTTCATGCATCTTCTAGGAATAATCCTAATCATTCATGTCCTTATTGTGGAAGTTAAAGACACAAAGTGTATTCTTGCTATATTAGGAAAAATCCTAATTTGAAACAAATATAGGTTCCAAAAAGTACCATAACTAACTCCCAAGGACCCAAGAACATTTGGGTACCAAAAAGTCTCTCTTTAAATGTTGATTGTAGAAACAAAAGAGTGTCAAACACAAGTGGTACTTAGATAGTGGATACTCAAGGCATATGACCGGAAATGCCTCCAAGTTCTCAAGATTATTCATCAAGAAAGAAAGATATGTGACCTTCGGTGATAATGCCAAAAGAAGGGTAATTGGACATGGTGATATTGGTAATCATTCTTCACCTATTATTAAAGATGTTTTGCTTGTTCATGGTTTAAAACATGATTTGATTAGCATTAGTCAATTGTGTGATAAGGGATATTTTGTACTTTTGAGCCTAATAGATGTGTGATTAAGGATGTTAGTAACAATAAGACATTATTTGTTGGTAATAGATGTGGTAATATTTATACAATTGATATTGATGTTAATGATCATGTAGAAAATTGTTTCATTGTTAATCATGATGCTTGGTTATGGTATAGAAGGTTAGGTCATGGTAGCATGGACACAATTTCAAGAATTTCTAAAAATGATTTAGTTGATGGTCTTCCAAAAATAAAATTTGAAAAGGATAAGATTTGTGATGCTTATCAATTTGGAAAACAAGTGAGAACTTGTTTTAAACATAAGAAATTTATTTCAACAAATAAACCTCTACAATTATTTCATTTGGATTTATTTGGACCATCAAGAACTCAAAGCCTTGGTGGAAAGTTTTATGTTTTTGTTATTGTGGATGAATATTCAAGATTCACTTGGGTGTTATTCTTGAAAACTAAAAATGAGGCCACACAAGCTTTTTTAAAATTTGCAAAAAGAGTCCTAAATTAAAAAAGGTATTCTATTGTGTCCATTAGGACTGATCATGGTGGTGAAGTAGAAAATGTTACATTTGAAAATCTTTGTGATGAAAATGGTTTTGAACATATTTTTTTCTCACCTAGAACTCTACAACAAAATGGTGTTGTTGAGAGGAAAAATAGAACTATCCAAGAAATGGCTAGCACCATGTTACTTGAAAATAATTTGCCAAAATATTTTTGGGCCGAAGCCGTTAATACCGCATGTTTTATAATCAATAGAGTTCATATTAGAGCTTTAATAAAGACAACTCCTTATGAACTTTGGAAAGGAAGAAAACCCAACATGGGATTTTTTAAAGTTTTTGGATGTAAATGTTTTATTTTAAACACCAAGGATAACCTTGGAAAATTTGATGCAAAAGCCAATGTTGGAATTTTTGTTGGTTACTCCAACCATAGTAAAGCATATAGAGTTTTTAACAAAAAGACTCTTACTATTGAAGAATCTATGCATGTTGAATTTGACGAAACTAATGTGATTTCTTCAAAGAATTTAGATGATGATATCGTTCCCACGAGGATTGATTCTAATTGAATTTGTTATTTTTCAGCAATAATAAACTAAACAGGGGGGGTTTTGTTGATTGATTAACTAAACTTAATACGAAAGCAAATGAAGAAAAACACAAAGCAAAGTTAAATGGAGTGAAAAATCAATAAGAGACACTTGGTTAAGAGTTCATTCTCTGCCACAAGATATGAATTTGTGAATTAACATAGAATTGTAATCCAATTACCGCATTGAAGTTATCAACCGTAGATAACAACAAGCTCTGTTATCCCAATCTTTCCTTACTTTTTTGTTAAATAAAACAAGCTCTTTATTTAATCTCTATCCATTAAACAACCTAGAACAAGCTCTCTGAGTTTAATTCAATGGAAGCATTACGCTGAGAAAGATAGGTTGATCTAAGCAATAATCACACAAGTTCGGATTATTTAACCTAGGTTGTATTTTCCAATTGCAATCTCTGATCACAATTTTGCTACTACTGATTGGAAATTCAAGACAATTACGGATCAAGATTTATAATCTAGCAATAGACAACAACAGATTATATTCAGTTGGCCATTCCAAATACAATCAGTAAGCAATCATAAGCATTAGATAAGGGAAAATACAAGCACCTTCAATTAGAGAATTGGATAACAATTTCTTACACAATCAACTCACAAAATCCATATCAAGGGCTTTGAATCACCCTCAACCAATTCAAATTTAGTTACACATATTCAATCAGAATAACAAATACAATACAGAGAAATTCCAGAATTGAAAAGGAAAGAAAGAACTTATCAAATTCTTTGAAAATCTTCTTTGTAGATGAATCTTCTTGGAATTGTAGTTCCTCCTCTTTTAAAATCTTCTTTCTCCTTCAAGAACTCCAAGGGATGAGAGAAATCCAGAAATGCAGCCTCCTCCCACGTTTTCCCCTCTTCAAGTTATGACAATAAAACCCTAAAATGTGTTTAAATACTCTGCTACAGTAACGTGCTACAGTGTCCCGTATTATACATGCTACAGTGATGTGTGGAATTACATTTCTACACTTCTCACACTGTTTTGATTACAACTTTCGGTACACTGAATGGATTCATAAACCGTAAATTTCTCCAAAAATAGACTTCGAGAGCTTTTCAACGGTATATGATATGTCATCGGGTTCATTGTATATAAATACAATTAAATCCGAGAAGATGGTTGACTAGCAGAGGTGAAAATGAAGGGTTTTACTCCATTTTTGTGCAAGTTGCTCCAAAACTCCTACAAACATCAAAACCACACAAAAACATAAAATACCAAGGAATATAGCAAAGAAACATGGACGAATTGATATAAAAGTAATACATAAATAGACACCTATCAAATTCCCCCACACTTAGACTTTGCTAGTCCTCGAGCAACTAAAATGATACGAAACAAAACTAAACCGAAACCGAATCAAAGAAAAATTAAAACACACACAAATGCTTCAACTTGCAAATAGGCCTCAAAGATTGTACTTAATTATAACCCAAAGAAAACTTCAAAATAATGCACTTGATCAAGAATTTTATCTCAAAGATTAGTTTCGCTTCATTTCAATTCCTCAAGCGTGTGTGTGTGTAGAGCCCTTCTCACCTAATCACTTGTAACCCGGATGCGTTTATGCATAAAAATGAATCATATTTAATATTGAAGATGTGTGTATAAATAAACTCCGTAGGCCTGCTTTTCAAGTCACTTTTCACTAATGTAGACATGCACAACACCAAGGATCAAGTAGGACTTTATTAAGCATGTAACGTTTGGCTTGGGTGAAGGTATGATAAAGGATAATAATTTGGCTCAAATCACCCACAAACACATAAATCATTCAAGACTATGTAGAGCTCACCCTATAACACAACTTCATTTCAATTCACCAGGTTACTCCCCCAAACTTATTTAGAACACTCAATCTTTTTTTTTTTTTGCAGAAAACAAAAGAAAACTATACCCCCACACTTTGTTGTTTCATTCTTTTTAAGAACACTTAAGGGTATAGATCTCTTATTCTTATTCTTTTATTCTTTTTTTATTCTTTTTTTTTTATTACACTTTCCCTTCCCCACTGATGAACACTTAAATATGCATGTTTAATAAGAGTTTAATTCATCATATTGCATTAATAGTGTCATTAAATTCCTCAACTTAAGTATATTTGTAGCATTTGCATCTTTGGAATTAATTCCTCTTAATTTTGGTTTTGTTGTAGGTTCGGTAAAATGGGCATAACTTTCTATTTATAGATCAGAATGGTGCAAATCTTAATGTTTTGGAAAGCTGATTCAATTGTCTACAAGATTACGTTTCACAAGCATCATCAAATTCGGGCTCTTAGTGGACCAAAATTGGGCTTGAATTAAACCCATCTATAGTCTCAGCCCAGTCTGATCAGGCCTCAGTATTTGGACCGTATCTCTCAAAATACGTATCCAAATTGTGCAAATCAATTGTTCTAGAAAGCTGAGAGAAATATCTACAACTTTCATGATAGACTTGTGATTAAAATTCTCAACATTTCAATGTCAAAATTGATGGTCAAAGTTGGTGCTTAATGATCCCAATTGTCAAAGATATTTACAACTAATGTTTGACAATTATGCCCTTGTAACTTGACAAGTTTGCCCCTGGATGTATCTATAAATAGAGGTGCCTTGTGACCCATTAGGGCATCTTGGCCTTGGCTGGAACATTTTGGCTTTGGCTAGGATCTTGTATTGTGTTTTGTGTGTTTATGTTATTAATGAATTTCCTTTTTCTTGCATTTTATTTTCTTTCTATTATAATGTTCTTCTAATTTCTCTTTTGCTAAGGTGAAAGGGTGAAACCCTTGATATGAGAATAAGGATTCTCTAACCCTTAATATGTGCTTAATAATCTTAATCTTATAATGTTTATTCAATATGATTTATATTTAATTTCTTAATCAATCTTGACACCACTCGTAAAGTGGAGGTCTTGATCCATTGTCGACAATCCTTGGCACATCAAATGCTTGGATCGTTTATAGATGATGTATGGTTCTTCTTTACCGACACGAATCTAGTTAGGAACCTTGATTTGTTGTAGACATATGGTGATTGGCACATTGGATGCTTGAACCCATTTACAAGAAGTGGTATAAATATTGGTAATGAAACTAATATAATTCATATAACTAAAATGAGTTAATTATCCTTATTTGAAATATCAAGGGCGGATCCCCTAACCTTAGCCTTCATTGTTATTGTGTTAATTCCTCTTGTATTTTAATTATTCTATTGTTTATGAACTTTTTATTTTATGTACTATGGTAGGTTCTACCACCTTATGAAATTGTTCTTTAATTTACTATGGTTGGTTATACCTCCTATTTCCCTGGATGGTTTTACCTCCTCTTGCTTTTTGTTTTATATTTGAATGGTCGGTAATACCACATACCATCTTACATACTTGTTGATATTATCGTGTCACCTCTTTGAATCATCCATATCACATTTGTTTAGCTTATAATTTGTAACGCTTAAATTCCCTTCCTCGTAGATCGACCCCGGTCTCACCGGGTTTTATTACTTCGACACTCCTATACTTGGGAGATAATCCTTTTTCGGATGTGTCAAGTTTTTGGCGCCGTTGCCGGGGAAGGTAAAATTTGGCGTAAAAAATTATAAGTATTTTCTTTTCCCATTTCTATTTTTATTTTTCTTGCATACGTTCATTTCTTCTCTCTCCATTTCTATTTTTTATTTTTTCTTACATGTGCTCATCTTTTCTTTCTCTTTGCATTAGTTGGTAGAATTGTTTGTAGCCACTCATCTTCTTTCGAAAACATTCTCATACACAACCAAGGACATTAATGGATTATATAAGAACTCGTGCACAATCATGCATAGTCTTCCCTCATGATGCAAAATATTTCAACCATGAATCGGATTTCATTCAATTCTTACCCCACTTTCATGGTCTAGATGTTGAAAACCCATTTTTGCATTTGAGAGAATTTAAAGATTTTTGCAATATCTATTGTGACTTAAATTGTAGCATAAACATCTTTAGATTAAAGCTTTTTCCTTTTTCTTTAAAAGATAAAGCTAAAACATGGCTACAAAATCTTAGGTCAGGATCCATTAGTTCATGGGATGAAATGCAACAACAATTTTTGAAAATATTCTTTCCTCCCTATAGAACAAATTCTCTCAAAGGGCAAATCATCAATTTCACTCAAAAACAAGGAGAGACCTTTTACCAATGTTGGGATCGGTATAAAGCATTGCTCAATACTTGTCCTCACCATGGTTTGGAAACATGGAGACTAGTTTTAATTTTCTATGAAGGTCTAACACATCAAGCTAGGCACATGGTAGATTTAATGTGTAATGGACAATTTGAAAACAAAGACCCTGATGAAGCTATGGATTACCTAGACTTACTAGCGAAAAATGCCCAAAATTGGAACAATGCTGAAAATTGGAACAATGCTGGCACCTATGAGGTACCAAGAACATCTAGTAGAGGCATTGATAACATTAGGGAGAATCATGATCATCATGCTAAATTTGCATCCCTAGCTAGAAAAGTCGAGGATTTAGAAATGTGGTATATGCAAGAAATTGTTTGTCACACTTGTAATTCTAGTTATCATCCTAAGGATGATTGCCTAATTGTGCCTACCTTTAGAAAAAGTCTCCATGAGCAAACCAATGTTTTAAACACTTTCCAAAGGTCAAATCCTAATCCTTACTCACAAACTTTTGAATGGAAAAATCACTTGAATTCTGAATTGGGGAATGATAATAATGCACAATTTTATCAACCTCCCTTTCGATCATATCAAAATTTTTAAAAATCTCATGATCATACATCTTATGAGGATCTCGAAGAAACATTAAATTCATTCATTACAAAGCAAGAGGCTTTTAATAGTCAAATTGCTTATACTATGGCGAACTTGAATGATGCCCTTGAAAAGTTTGCATTTGCACTTAGTCCTCATGAGAAAGGTGAGTTTCCATCTCAACTAGAGTCAAACTCCATCAATCCACATGTGAGTAATCCAAGTGGCCAACATCTAGATGAAGATTCGGTAAGTACTCTTCACGATGGTAAGGTTGAACATATTCTTAACCCTTATGAGAAAGATGATGAATCAATCTTAAAGGGTAAGGAAGAGATTAATAAACCTACACCTAACAAGGAAGAGACCGAACCCTTATTTATGCCCTCATGTCATCATGCAAAGGAACACAACCAAAATTTTGACAATAGTGAATTTTTCAAGCATGATGAATTTGAGGAAGCTAATAAAACTAATATGGAAGACTATATCCAAAATAAGAATTTTTCAAGTCCTTCAGAAATTGAGTTAACCAATTCATTTGAACCAAGTATGCAACTAGTGCCCATTGCTTCTAAAGAATTTTCATTGCTTGATTTTGTACAGGTGAAGGAGATTAAGAGTTGGGAGCAATGGTTCGAAAAAAGGGAGGAACAAACATCCACACTCAATAATGCATGCTTTAAGGACAAACAAACTCAGATAGTGGTAATCTCTTTCATTCTCACAAATAAAGGAAAAAGAAAGGTACCACCTCAATGGCATATTTTTGACCGTGGTAAATCACTTTTGAAGAGATCCCTCTTTTTGCATTTCTTTATAATGATTGATCAAATTTTATCCATCTATGCCATATTTTCATTTTTATTTTTATTCTTGATTTTGGCTATCATTTCTAGTTTGTTTTTATTTTATTTTGTGTGCGTTTATTTTAGTTGTGTGTTTTTATTTTATTTCCCGGTCAAGTGGCGGATACGGTACTCCGTGGCTTTTAAAGTCGGTTTTTCAGTTCCCTAAAAACTGTTGCCCACCTTGCATCCATTTTCTTTTCTTCTCTCTCATTTTCTTCACATGGATACCATTCTCTCAAAATTGCACAAACATTTTCCATCTCTTCCTCAAAATGATTTGCTTAAAATTTATAAAGCTCGTGCAGAAAGACTAAGGTTGTTGATGCGTAAGGGTATTCCTGCTGATTTAAGATGGTTAATTGAAGCCAAGGTTCGATTCTCTTGTGAGTTTTCAGATAATCTTGTTTCCCATATGCCAGGTTTGGGAAAAAGCTCTTATGCCAAAAAGCGAAGAGCGAAAAGGTTACAAGTTTGTCCCAGATGTGCAAGAGGGACTTGTAACCAGCGTTGCCGCTCCTTGGGATATTTGTCTAACAATCGAGAGGATAAACTACAGTTCATCAAGAATGGACTGAGTAAGGAGTCTTTGGATGATATCCGAACGACTCTTGAAACGCATTCTTGTGGACTTGTGCAGCGTGAAATTTTTAATTTGTGGACACAATTCCGAGATGAGCAGGAACGCTATAGTCTTGGGAATCTGACTCAAAACTACCCTGTTTGCCAGTTTATAAGAAAACTGGATGGGAAGCATATCCCCAACTCATAGAAGGTGTTTAAGTCGTTTCTGGACGTAAAACCAGAGGAAGATGTGAGCCACAGTCACAACTAACTGTACATATGCATGCGTGCCATCATTTTTGAATTTTAATACCTCATTGCTGTCATTTTTGAATTTGTATCTTTTGTTTGACTTATGGTGTCTTATTTCATCATCTTCTGAATTTTTGTGCATTATTGTCAACTTTTTCAACAAACAATCGAGCTACCTAGATAGATATCATCATTAGCATACCTTTTTTGCACTCCATAAATACCACATGTCTTGTTCTCTTCGTCACACATAGTTAGAGAGTTACATAGACATGGAGGGAACTTCAAAACGTCGAATCCAAAGGATATGTGTATTCTGTGGATCTAGACCAAGTAAAAGTGAAGAGTTCGTTAGATAGTAGCGAATTATACTTGGTAGGCTACTGGCTGAAAGAAAGATTCATCGTGGTTATTGGGGGAGGTACCCTCGGGTTAAAGGGTTGCGTTATCAAAGCTGCACATGTAGGAGGTAGTCAAGTGTTAGGAGATTCCTAAAGATTTGGCTGTAGAAAGCATGTTGGACAAACGGTTGAGGCAGGAGTTACAGGTCTCCTCATGCATGAACGCATGGCACATATGCTCATCAATTCAGATGCCTTTATTGCTTTACCAGGTGGCTTTGACACTCTTGAAGAAATTTTCAAATTGCCTCTTGGGCCCAACTGAATCTCCATCAAAAACCCATAGGTTTGTTGAATGTTAACAATTTCTTTGATCCTTTAATAATTTTTGTTGATGTAGCTGTGGAACAAAATTTTATCCCTCATTTGGCGAGACAGATCCTTGTTTCTGCCACTTCTGCTGGTGAGTTACTTGACAAATTACAAGAAGTTGAGTATGAACCTGACCCAGCTAGTACTCAAATTAATTGGGCAGGAGGGCAAAACAAAAAGTGCAAATTGGATCTGAATCTCCGTGTGTAATTTTTTTTGTCTTTTATTTTATTTTATTTTTAGCATGTTATTTTATGAGTCTTTCAGGTCATCTCTCTTGAATAACAAGAAGCTTCAGGTAATGTCTCCTATACTTTATCTCTCTACATTTAAACATTGAGGACAATGTTTCATTTAGTTGGGGGGAAGGATAGTAGACATAAGTGTGTCTTGAAATTTTATTTTCTTACAAAAAAAAAAAAAAGCGAGTTAGTAATTAGATTCAGAGTGCGGTGTAAGGAGTTCAAATCCTCTTGAGACGCATTCTGGGTCAGGAATGGCAGAGTATGGAGGGCCAGTTTGAACTCTTGAAACCCATTCTAACCAATTTGTCATTTATTTTGATCTTATAAACTCATTTTAGCTAACTTGATATTATTTAGACTTGATTTTTGAATTTTATAACAAGGAGGTCTTATTCATTTCACTTTGAATTATTCAAATTTATGAACTCTCATAACCTTATCATTTAAAAAAATTGTGTGCTTATGTACTCATTAAGCAAGTATTCATGAACCTTTCTTTACACACACACATATACCTTGATGCATGATTGTGGGTGGCGAAATGAAATGTTGTAATATTTGAGTTCTTTTGTTTGTTTAGGATAACAACACAAAGGAAGGGGAAAGTGTTTAAAAAAAAGTGAAAAAAAAGAGAAAAAAAGAGAGAGAAAGCAATTGTGGATAAGTTTGGTCTCGTAGCCTCCTTAATTCGAGCAATTAAGCCCGAGGGGTGCCTCAACACCTAATACCCTAAGACCAACTGGTTTAGGAGCTATTGGCCCAAAGCTCGCTACATGGATTAAGGAGAAAGCTTAATGGGATTGAACATTACACTATCCACAGGTTTTAAACAAAAATAAAGCATCGACAACCCGAGTCGTTAAGCTCGAAGGGGTGTCTTAACACCTAATGCCCTAAGGCCAACTGGTCTAGGAGTCATTAGCCTAAGGCTCACTACATGGGTTAAAGATGCATTCCTTCAAAAAAAAAAAAGAGGAAAAAAAATAAATATATATATATAAAATGAATAAATGCCCCTTAGCTAAGGTTGTTAGCCTTAACAAATATTAGAACCAATATGGCTTCTTTCTAATAAGCCCCATGGTCATGTGTCGACTGAGCACAAAAAGGAGGTTTATTGATATCTTGACTGAAGGGTACATGAGTCATAAAATAAAATAAAAAACGGTTGAGAGTTTGTTTATTTGGATAAAATCAAGGAGAGTGCAATAATGACCACCTTGGATGTAAAATTTTATAAATCATTTCTAAATAATAACGGTTTAATTGCTAGGGACTAGCAATAAGCTAGTTGGGGGGTGTGATGAACACTTAAACTGTCTCTTATACACATCTAGATGTGTATAAGAGACAGAATAGTGTCATTAAATTCCTCAACTTAAGCATATTTGTAGCATTTGCATCTTTGGAATTAATTTCTCTTAATTTTGGTTTTGTTGTAGGTTCGGTAAAATGAGCATAACTTTCTATTTATAGATCAGGGGGGGGGGAACAAAAACAACAAATCGGGTGCAAATCTTAATGTTTTGGAAAGCTGATTTTCATTGTCTACAAGATTACGTTTCACAAGCATCATCAAATTCGGGCTCTTAGTGGACCAAAATTGGGCTTGAATTAAACCCATCTATAGTCTCAGCCCAGTCTGATCAGGCCTCAGTATTTGGACCGTATCTCTCAAAATACGTATCCAAATTGTGCAAATCAATATGTTCTAGAAAGCTGAGAGAAATATCTACAACTTTCATGAAGACATGTGTTAAAATTCTCAACATTTCAATGTCAAAATTGATGGTCAAAGTCGGTGCCTAATGATCCCAATTGTCAAAGATATTTACAACTAATATTTGACAATTATGCCCTTGTAATTTGACAATTTTGCCCCTGGATGTATCTATAAATAGAGGTGCCTTGTGACCCATTGGGGCATCTTGGCCTTGGCTGGAACATTTTGGCTTTGGCTAGAATCTTGTATTGTGTTTTGTGTGTTTATGTTATTAATGAATTTCCTTTTTCTTACATTTTATTTTCTTTCTATTATAATGTTCTTCTAATTTCTCTTTTGCTAAGGTGAAAGGTGAAACCCTTGATATGAGAATAAGGATTCTCTAACCCTTAATATGTGCTTAATAATCTTAATCTTATAATGTTTATTCAATAGGATTTATATTTAATTTCTTAATCAATCTTGACACCACTCGTAAAGTGGAGGTCTTGATCCATTGTCGACAATCCTTGGCACATCAAATGCTTGGATCCTTTCTAGATGATGTATGGTTCTTCCTTACTGACACGAATCTAGTTAGGAACCTTGATTTGTTATAGACATATGGTGATTGGCATATTGGATGCTTGAACCCATTTACAAGAAGTGGTATAAATATTGGTAACGAAACAAATATAATTCATATAACTAAAATGGGTTAATTATCATTATTTGAAATATCAAGGGCGGATCCCCTAACCTTAGCCTTCATTGTTATTGTGTTAATTCCTCTTGTATTTTTAATTATTCTATTGTTTATGAACTTTTTATTTTATTTACTATGGTAGGTTCTACCACCTTATGAAATTGTTCTTTAATTTACTATGGTTGGTTATACCACCTATTTCCATGGATGGTTTTACCTCCTCTTGCTTTTGTTTTATATTTGAATGGTCGGTAATACCACCTACCATCTTACATACTTGTTGATATTATCATGTCACCTCTTTGAATCATCCATATCACATTTATTTAGCTTATAATTTGTAACGCTTAAATTCCTTTCCTCGTGGATCGACCCCGGTCTCACCGGGTTTTATTACTTCGACACTCCTATACTTGGGAGACAATCCTTTTTCGGATGTGTCAAGTTTTTGGCGCAGTTGCCGGGGAAGGTAAAAATTGGCGTGCAAAATTGTAAGTGTTCTCTTTTCTCATCTTAGATCTAAATTTTTTATTTTTTGTGTGTTCATCTTTTGCTCTCTTTTCTTCTCCCTTTCTTGCATGAAAATTTGGTCACGAACATCTAGTGGTAGACTTGTTAGAAAAACATCATCTTTCTTAAAAAACATGGCCAACAATCATGAAGAAATATTCACGGATGGAGGGGACAACCGTTCGCAACAAAATGATCAAAACCAACGAAGAACCCTCGGAAACTACATGAATCCGGTAAGGACTAGTGCACCATCTTGTGTAGTTTCTCCTCTAGATTCAATCCATTTCAATTTCAAACCAAGTTTTGTTCGACTTCTACCCACTTTTCATGGCCTTGACATGGAGAACCCATAGTCCCACTTGAAACTCTTTGAAGAGGTATGTAGCTCCTACACTGACCCAAATTGTAGCATAAACACCATTAGATTAAAGCTTTTTTCTTTTTCTTTAAAAGATAAAGCTAGAACCTGGCTACAAAATTTGAGGTCGAATTCCATTAGTTCATGGGATGAGATGAAACAACAATTTTTGAAAAAAATTTTTCCTACCCATAGAACAAATTCTCTTAAAAGACAAATTTCTGATTTCTCTCAGAAACAAGGGGAAACCCTTTACCAATGTTGGGATAGATCTAAGGAACTACTTAATACCTGTCCTCACCATGGTTTCGAAACTTGGAGAAATAGTTGCACACTTCTATGAAGGGTTAACACCTCAAGATAGTCAACTAGTAGAATTAATGTGTAAAGGAGAATTTAAAGAAAAAGACCCTGAGGAAGCACTTGACTTCCTAGATTCCTTAGCAGAAAAGGAACAAAATTGGGACACTACTGGCACCTATGAGGTACCAGGCAATGCCCCAACCTCGACATCCAATAAAGGCATTTACAACCTTAGGGAAGACCATGACCTTCAAGCCAAATTTGCATCCCTAGCTAGAAAAGTCGAGGCTTAGAGATGAAAAAGAGTGGTCAATTGAAGTCTATTCAAGAAAATGTCTGTAACATTTGTGATGACAATGACCATTCTACTGATGATTGCCCAACTTTGCCTGCTTTTAGGGAATGTCTCCATGAAGAAGCCAATGCCCTGAACACTTTCAAAAGGCCAAATCACAATCCATATTCACAAACCTACAATCCTGGTTGGAGAAATCATCCAAATTTTAGCTGGAAAATGATAATCATACACAATCTTTACAAGTCCCTTTTCAAACACGACAAAATTTTCAAAATTCTCATGATCATGCATATGCTCCTCCTCCTAGGAATGACTTTGAAGAAACATTGCATTCATTCATTACAAAGCAAGAGACTTTCAATAGTCAAACTGCTCAAACACTAGCAAATTTGTCAGAACTCTTGCAAAATTTGCATCTACATGTAGCATCCAAGAGAAAGGAAAATTTCCTTCTCAAACATTGCAAAACCCAAAAGATCAATCTAACTCAAATGCAGGGAATTCAAATAACCATTATTTTGATCAAGCCAAGTCAGTCATGACCCTTCGCAATGGTAAGGTTGTTGAAAAACACATTCCTAATCCTTGTGAGAAAGAAGAAGAATCGATCTCTAAAGGACAGGAAGAGGTTGCCAACCCAACACCTAGCGAAGAAGAAACCAAATCCTCATCTGTGCCTCCATTTCCTCAAGCATTAGCTACACCAAAGAAGCCAACTCATAATTCTGAAATCTTTGAAATTTTCAAACAGGTAAAGGTCAACATTCCATTGCTTGATGTGATCAAACAGGTACCTTCTTATGCAAAGTTTTTGAAAGACTTGTGCACTGTGAAAAGAAAACTAAATGTGAAAAAGAAGGCCTTTCTAGCCGAGCAAGTAAGTGCTATTCTTCAAAATAATAGTACAGTGAAATATAAGGATCCAGGTTGTCCTACAATTTCATGTGTTATTGGAGACCATAAATTTGAACAAGCTTTACTTGATCTTGGTGCTAGTGTGAATTTGCTTCCATACTCGGTTTTTCAAAAACTCTATCTAGGTGAGTTAAAACCAACTTCTGTCACTCTTTTGCTTGCTGATAGATCAATTAAAATACCAAGAGGAATAGTAGAAGATGTGTTAGTTCAAGTCGATAAATTCATTTACCCAGTGGATTTTATCGTCTTGGACACACAACCAGTGGAAGTAAGCAATTCAATTCCTGTTATTTTAGGGCGTCCATTTCTAGCTACTTCTAATGCTTTGATTAATTGCAGGAATGGAGTCATGAAGCTATCATTTGGGAACATGACATTAGAAATTAATGTTTTTAATATGTGCAAACAACCAAATGAAGAAGAAGATGAAGTTGATAAAGCCAATGTAATTGAATCTATTGTGGAAGATCACATCCAAAAGGGAGTTCTTCTGACCCTTTGGAAACTTCTCTAGTGAATTCATTAGAATCAAGCATGGAACTAGAGTCGGATCTTTCTGATATATGCTCTTTATTGGATTGTGCACAGGTGATGGAAAAAGGCTCAAAATCAAGATTTGAAGAATTGGGGCAAATGAATGAAAGCAAGGAAGATGAAGCTCCCAAGCTAGAATTGAAGCCCTTACCTGAAGGACTGAAATATGCATATCTTGGGGAGAATCAGACATATCCGGTGGTAATTTCTTCATCCCTCACATGCGATCAACAAGGTAAGTTGATAGAAGTGCTTAAAAGGCATAAAAATGCAATTGGGTGGACTTTAAAAGATATAAAAGGCATTAACCCTTTAATTTGCACACATAGAATACATTTAGAGGAAAATGCCAAAACATCTCAACAACCTCAAAGGAGATTAAATCCACACATGAAAGAGGTCATTAGGGCTGAAGTTCTCAAACTACTTGATGTTGGAATTATCTATCCTATTTCTGATAGTAAGTGGGTAAGCCCTACACAAGTAGTACCTAAGAAATCTGGCATAACAGTAGTTAAAAATGAAAAGGGTGAATTATTGCCAACTCGTGTCTCATCTAGTTGGAGGATGTGCATTGATTATAGAAAATTAAATGCTGTCACTAGAAAAGACTATTTTCCCTTACCCTTCCTTGACCAAATTCTTGAAAGAGTAGCAGGACACCCCTACTACTGCTTTCTTGATGGATACTCAGGCTATTATCAAATTCCCATTGCACTCGAAGACCAAGAAAAGACCATAATAAAAAAAAAAAAAAAAAAAAAAAATAATAAAAAAAAAAAAAAATTCCACAGTGCGCCATTTGGAATTTTTTGTTTTTTTTTTTTTTTTTTTTTTTGTTTTTTTTGCATTTAGGAGAATGCCTTTTTGACCTTTGTAATGCTCCAGGCTCTTTTCAAAGATGCATGTTAAGTATTTTCAGTGACATGGGTTGAGCATTGTTTAGAAGTTTTCATGGATGTTTTACTGTCTTTGAAACTCTTTTGATAATTGTCTTGAAAATTTAGAAAAGTCCCTAAAAGGTGTGTAGAAAAGGTCTATTTTGAATTGGGAAAAATGTCATTATATGGTCCACCTCAGATTGTTTTAGGCCATGTGGTGTCTTCTAAGGGAATCAAAGTGGACAAAGCAAAAGTGGAATTAATTTTCCATTTGCCTCCACCAAAAATAGTCAAAGAGGTTCGTTCATTCTTAGGGCATGCTGGATTTTATAGGAGGTTCATAAGAAATTTTAGTGCTATATCTAAACCTCTTGTAACCTCTTAATAAAAGATACTTCCTTTGAATGGACTAAGAATGTCAAAATACCTTTGATACATTAATTGGACTTTTAACAACTGCTCCAATTATGCAATCTCCTGATTGGTCCTTGCCTTTTGAATTGATGTGTGATGCAAGTGACTATGTCGTTGGTGCTGTCTTAGGACAATGAAAAGAAGGTAAGCCTTATGTCATATACTATGCAAGTAGGACTTTAAATGATGCGTAAATGAATTACACAACAACTGAAAAAGAACTACTTGCAGTAGTATTTGCATTGGACAAATTTCGATCTTATTTAATTGGTTCTCCCACGATTGTTTACACTGACCATGCAGCTGTGAGATATTTAATGACTAAATAGGATGCAAAACCTAGATTGATACGGTGGATCTTATTGCTCCAAGAATTCAACATCACAATAAAGGATAAGAAAGGAGCCGAAAATGTCGTTGCTGATCATCCTTCAAGACTAACGACAGAGACATTAATTAAAACTTCACCTATCAATGATTCTTTTCCTGATGAATTTTTATTTTCTGTTGCTACTGTACCTTGTGTTGACCCAGGTATGACAACCCAAGAGGGGGGGTGAATTGGGTTTTATTTATCAAAACGAATTTATAAAACTTTTCTTGAAAGATAAAAATTATTTCACTTTTTCTTTTGAGAATAGAAGTGAAGAAGATGAAAATAGAAGTTGTCTAAGATGCAATCAATAGAATAGCAATAATAACTAATCTCAAGTGCAAGTAAATGTAAAGAGTATAGGGATAGAGAGAGTGCAAACTCAATTTACGTGGTTCGGCAAACCTTGCCTACGTCCACGGGCTCCTAGCCTTCCTCCACAACTAGGCT